>MCJB01018971.1:0-23127 GCA_002018475.1 Nicotiana obtusifolia | reverse complement strand
TATATATATATATATATATATATATATATATATATGTATATGTATGTATATATGCAAATATTTACAAAGGCTAAACGGCCTCAACAAAATACAAAGGTACAAAAGCAAATAAGGCACCTAAGAAGCCTAATCCTCCCTGGAGCCCGCCTCATCACCGAGGCCGTCAGATTCCTCCCCGTCCTCGGACCCGTCCAACCCTGGGAATCATCCTCATCCTGGGGGTACGCCAACTTCTTGGCCTCGACCTCGAGCCTCTTAACATTTTCAAGCTCGACCGATAAATTGAACCCCCAGGCATTGACCTCTTCCAGAGCCTCCCTACGGGACTATCACTTCGCATGAACGACTATGGCCTTTAGGCGCTCCTGAGCAGCCTCAGCATCGGCTTTGTACTGGACCACCATCTCGTCAGCATTAACCTTGGCTATTTCAGTCACTGACTTGGCTGCTTTAAGCTCCTTGGTGAGGGTTTCCCGATCGGCAACAGCCGAGCTCAGTTGAGATTGGAGCTCCTCAATTTTTCGGGATCGTGCCTCTGCCTTCTCCTTCATTGATCGAAGTTGGGCCTCTGCCGAGGCCAATTGCTTATAGGATGTTTCCTTTTCAGAAGCTAACCGATTCATCTTGTCCTTCCACTCCTCGGCCAGGGCCTTGACTTCGTCCATCTCATCACTGAGCTGGTCAACCCGATCTACCTTTTGTTGGACCTGTGGATCCTGACCGTTAGACACCGTGTCTAGCTCATCATCACTAACTTCAAAAAAATTTTACCTGTTCTAATAGGTCGGCATGTTCCTTCTAAGCCGCATCCAACTCGGCTCAGAGGCTCTTGATTTCACCCTCACATTGCTCGCTGAGATGTTTATACATGTTTTTTTTCTCAGCAAACTCTTTGGCTTCGGCCTCGAGTTGGATCAACTCATCTCGGTACCGGAGGAAGGTCTCATGGTGGAGTACTAAGGCTCTCAAATACGAGGAAAGATATTAGAATTATCAAAAAATTATTTCAAATATTAGAAGAAAAATTGGAAAGATCAGGGGTTATCAAGAGTTACCCGGTTTAGCCCCTGTTATGCTTCGTTGAACAGGCATGGCGAGCCTAACTCGTTCATTTTGGCCTGGTCTTCACTGGCTATCCCTACGAGCGCGGAAAGAACCCGGGCATCCTCCGAAATGTAATTGACCTCTTCCGACCAGGATCCGCACTCGGGGCAGAGAATCGGTTGACCAGTTTCACTTTTCCTCGGTACCTCTAAGTCACCTAACCCGATGACGTCCTCCATAGCGGCAGAATCCACGCCATCAAAAAAATAGCGGAGGGGATTGTCCGCTCTGTGGTCCCCCTTATTGCGTCGTTCTTTCACAGGTTGGGCCTCGTTGTACACTAACTCAGTAAATGATGGCGACTCGGTGATGTCTATCACACCAAGTGCTTCCTTTGGGGCACTGCCCGCATTCCAGGAAACCTCAGCCCCAGCCTCCTCATCGACCTCTCTGGCTTGAGGTAGATCGGCCTCACGGGTCTCTATTTTGACCGGCCCCTGCTCTTCGAGGGGCGACGGCTCGCGGGCCACAAAAACCAAAGGCTCTTCCCCCTTGGGCTCATCCCTAAGCTGATAGAGCAAGTCCGAAGTTGGTACTTGGGAGCTGGTGTTTTCCTTTGGCTTGCGCACCAGCCTTATCCTTGTTTTCTTTTTCTCCGAGCTCGGGGAACTCGGAGCCCTCCTCCTCTTCCTCTCTCTGGCTTGCCCCCGAACAGGAGACTAAACAGGCAAGTCCTCACCCCCAACCGAAAGCCTAAGCTCTACGTTCTTTGGCAAACCTACAAAGGAAAGTAAAGGAGATAAGGACACGATGTTAGAAGAAAAAGTTCACCACGACTTGTTCGGGAAAATAACCTTACCATGGGAACGGGCCTCCCAACGGCCTTTTGAAAGTTTGCGCCATGAGCGCTCGGAGTAGGGCATCTGTGACACAATGCCCTCAATCCACTCCTTGAGTCGAGGGATAGCATTCGGAACCCGAGAAAGGGCTATAACATAACAAGCACAAATAAAAAAAGGGAAGATAAGTCATAAAATCGACGCTTAAAGGGAATACTTACATGATGCGTTCCACCTTTCGGGGAACAGCCTCCACTCAGCAGGTACCAGGTTGACGGTCCTCACTTGAACAAAACGTCCTTGCCAACCTCGATCCCGGTCCTCGTCTATGCTCGAGAACGGGGCTTTGCTGTCCCAGCGTACTAGCTTTATCAGTCCCTCTTGGAAAATTCGGGGACTGTATAAGTGGAGTAGATGATCGATGGTGAACGAGAACCCATCGATTATGTTAACAAAAAATCGGAGGAGGATCACGATCCTCCACAGTGATGGATGAATCTGGCCTAGGCACATATTGTACCTCTTGCAGAAGTCTAAAATGACCGGGCCTACCGGGCCCAATGTAAAGGGATAAGTGTAAACACTTAGATATCCCTCGACATAGGTGGTAATGGCCTCTTCCGGGTCGGGGACCACTATGTCTTTTTTGGCCCAGTAGCAGTCTTTCCGGACAGTGGGGAGGAACTTTTCGGTAATTAAGGAGATGTATCTCGAGGACTCCTCACACCGAACCTGTACAGAAGAAGGCTTCTCAACCTTAAATTCGCCGGTGACCGAACAGACACCAGAAATGAACTTCTTCAAGGGGGGTTCTTTCGCCGGTTCATCAACAATCGTATTGGGGACGGTCTTCTCGACCTCAGTGGTTGATCGCGAGGAAGAAAGAGCGTCCTTCTGAGGAACAGAATTTGAGGTTTTTGCCATTGTTATGGAAGAAAAGCTTGAAAAAGATGGAGAAAGAGTGCAAGTTGAAAGATCAGACTTGTTGGCTTGAGTAGGAGATGAGTAAAAGTTTTCACAAAGTACTAAAGAACCTTGGGTAATGCGGGTAAAAACGCTTGGGGGGCAAGAGTCTCTTCGAGTCATGGTTCGGAATCGGTCCTAGCCTTGAACGACTTCGATGAACATTGTCAAGCAATCAAGCACGACCAACGGAGGGCCGTTATGTCCTGGACAGGTCGGATATATCTCTCGTGCTAAGGCCCGAACATATCACTTACCACCTGAGCCATCAAGACTACGCCCCCGGATTCGGTTCAAGCTCCAAGACCTCGGAAAAGCCTTACCAAATGGTTGCACACGACTAATGAAGGGCTGTGATATCTGCACCCAACCGGATATCACGTTGCGGATCTCGGCCCATGTCGACAGCAGATCAGTGATTAACGAAAAAGAAGGTTTTTACCTTTTTTAGAATTGTACTAGGGATGAAACTCTCCTACTATATAAGAAGATGATTTTTATTCAAAGGACACACTGTAACACACATTCCAAAGCAATATATTATTATTTTATCTGTTATTAGCTCTTTCTCTTGTTCATCAGTGCTGGCCATAGTGAGCCCTGATCGAGGGCGAATACTTCATTAAGACTGAAACTATCCTCCTTGTGTGGTTTGAATCCACTTTATCTTTGTTTGTTCAATTTGACTTAATTTATCACTTCGTATCAAATTAATTCGCGTATCTTTAAAATCACTTACAAATTTAATTGTTATCCAATTTTGAGGGTAAACAACAACAAAAATATGAAGATTTTTTTTTACAAAATAAAGCTTTTTTAATCTTTAATCATTGAAAACTTGATTAGTGTCTCCATACGTGGCTTATTTTTGGATATTTCTAATAATCCGTTCAAAGGAAAAATTAAAGGCTTGTAATTGAATTCACTAAAACTTTGTTTTTCTAATAAAAAGCCTTTTATTAGAACTTAAGTAGAAGAGTACATGGGGGACTGAACGCATGGTTACAACTCCTGTTACATCAAAATCTAATGACGAGAAAATAAAGTTGGGGGGGAGGGGGGGAGAATCGACATACAAGAAGATTGTATCATGGGTTCGAGTTCCATTTCCTCCGGTACGGAAATGAAAGGGGCGGGCGACATTACGTGGGGGAGAGGGGAGGAGGATTTTCAAAAAGTAAAGCATCTGGACGGTGGTGAAGGTGTAGTTGTTTGTCATATTTTGTCAGAGCATCTGCCACGCCATTACCCTCCCTGAAGGTGTGGTGGAGCCTGGGCACTTGTAGTTCAAGTAGCATCGACCTGCAAGCACGTAAAATAGTTGAGTATTTTCTGTTCCTAGTGGTAGAAGTGAAACTAATACCTGTGAGTCAGTTTCCACTATCAAAGATTGATAATTATGAGTAATAGCAATGCATAGACCATGGAAGAGAGCGAGGATTTCTACATGCAAGGCGTCCGTGTGATGCAAGTATTTTGTATAGCCATGAAGCCAAGCTCCAGTGGAGTCTCGAAATACTCCACCTAATCCTCATGTCGAACTGATGTTGTCGAACGCGCCATCTATATTTAATTTAATGTGTGATGGGGGCGGAACTTGCCATTTGACAAGAACAAGTGTACGAGGTGATTTAGTGGGGGTGGAAGTGAGAAAATATTGTTTTGTGGCAAGGTTTATGATGATACACAGGTTTATGGGCTTGAAGGAGCAGTGAATAGTTGTGATTTCGAGTAAGCCATAATTGCCAGAGTATTAGTAGGATGAGTATATGTGTGGGTAGAGTGAGTTGAGTGTTGATCTTTATGTGTGTAGTGATGGTACATTTAGTGCGTATCCATGTGGAAAAATCCACTGTTGGTGGAGAGGTGTGGAAGTATTTCCAAATTTGTATAGCAGGTTTGCAGAAAAAAGAAGACGCGAGGGATGTTTTCAGTGTGGTAATTGCATAGTGAGCAGGTCATGGACTGGGTGATCCGTTGTTTGTAGAGGGTGTAGGAGGTGGGTTGTGAGTTGTGCATAACAAGCAAGAGAAAATGTTTGATTTTAGGTAAAGTTGGTATTTTCTATATCCAGGTGTGTGGGAATATTGGTGGTGTGGATGTGTTAGGAGATATAATTGAATAAGTGGAGGGGATGGTAAACTCACCATGTGGTGTGACATTCCAGAAAAGGGTGTTGTGTGTAGCCAGAGGAGGGCAAATGAATGTATGGTTGATAAATAGATAGCGAGCGGCAATTCGATGGCAAGATTTTCAAGAGCCCAAGAGTAGTTCCTAATAATATGATTCAAGGAAAGAGATGCGTCTGTGGGTAGGAGTGGACCATGGATGAGTTGACGGAGAGATAAGTTGGGTGTGATCCAATGGTCGTGCCATAGATTGATACTTTGGCCATTAATAATATTCCAACTAATTCCTTTGCGACATAGGTTTGCTACTTTCATTAGCTTTTTTCAAATATAAGTGTCTTTGGTACTACCGGTGGTAGAGTAGGTATTTTGATATTTATTAATAAGGATAGAAGTCCAGGGTGAAGATGGTGATATAAGGAAACGCCAGTAGAGGCCGGTGAAAAGAGATTTATTTTTGTTAAGAAGTTTTGGGATGCCTAATCCACCATTTCTTTTAGGAGAGAAGTGGTGGTGTTCCAATTTACAAGGTGAATTTTTTTGTGGTGATCTGTGGATCCCATAGGAAATTTCGTTGTAAGTGATCAGCTAACTTTAATGTTTTTGAGGGAAGAAGATTTATTTGCATCGCATATATATGTGGGAATAGTGCTTATGACTGATTGTATTAGCTTGGTACGTCCCGCTAATGAAAGGAACTTTGTTTTCCACCCTTGAAGCTTTTGATGCATTTTATCTAAAGTATATTAGTCAGAAGCCTTTGGGGTGGTGGTGGTTAAAGGTATACCTAGGTATTTGTCAAAGGAAGTTGCATAGAGATATTTAGTATGTAAGAGAGGATTTGTTGAGTTGTAAGAGGTACAGTTGCTGAGAAGAATAATTTAGACTTATTAAAATTGATTCGGAGCCCGGATTTGATAGTCAGCTGGTGGAAGATGTTATTGATGGTGTGTGCATTGTGCGTATCCGCTTTAGCCAATAATACTAGATCATCTGCAAATAGTAGACGAGAGAGGGGTGCAGCAGTGCGGGAGAGTAAACAAACTTGATATACAGGTATAGTAAACAAATACCTGTAGGAGCAATATTGACCTAAGAAAACAAAGGATGCTACGCCATTACTAAAAAAAAAAGGCTACATGGTTTTAATCAATCATTTCATAAATTAAACTTCACGCTAATAAGGAACTAGCGATACAAATCTTGAATACAAATACATATCTAAAGTTTTATCATAATAATCACTAAAAAAACTCACCTAAACTTAAAGCAATAGAAAATTATCAGCCGACAATCTTTCTTCGAAATTATCTGAACAGGTTGATCCTTCTATCCTGTTTATTTTAGCAACTGACCCTAATATCTGCTTAGTAGAACGTAACAACATATGAAGTGTTCAGAATACTGGAGAACCAATTGGTGAAGTGACCAAATAAGGAAAGTTGTTCCAATTAAACTTGTTATCTTCAAAATCCCCTGAGCAGCTTCCAATAAAATTATCCGCTTGTATTCCACTAAAATTATTTGCTGAATTTTGTGTATATTCAGGATCAAATAGCTCTGAGAATTCTTGCATAAAACTTGGAAGGTCTGTTTGGACATCTTTTGTTGGGCAAGAATTTTCCAAACAAGTGATTGTAGACAAAGGAAGATTTTGGTCACCAACTTTTGTAATACTTGGTACATTGTTCACGAACAAATTCCCCGAGGAATTTAACGTTGATGGTATCGATGATTCGAGGTTTTTGTTAGCAAAACCATCAAGAAGAATTGAACTAATGTCATTTGTTGTTGGTAATTTTGAGCTTGCTCTTTGCCATGCTTTTAGTATATCAAGACAAGGAAGTTGATAATAAGGTTGCGAAACGTTATTATTATTGTTGTTGTTGTTGCTGCTGCGAGTGTTATTGAAGAGGAATTTAGAGTGATCTCTTGATCTACGGACAAGTCTTGCCTCTGCTTCAAGTCTTGCACTTTCCCATTCAGCCATGTGACTAAGGTTTGCAACATACTTAGATTGATCATTTGAGCTACCATTAATGTTGTTTGTGATTTTTGGCTTGTGAGTAATTGGATCAATGCCCATTTTTGTTAATCTCTTCTTCAAACGTGAGTTCCAGTAATTTTTTATCTCGTTGTCTGTTCTGCTAGGCAAGTAAGCTGCTATTGCTGACCATCTGAATAACAAAGAGAGTAATTAAACCATGTTAGTGTTGCACAAATTAACCACACATGAAAAATGTTACACAAAAATGAAAGTATATATCATGTAAATTGGGACAGAGAGAGTATCTAATTAGGCAATCTAACATTTGGATAGTCTAGGCTGGATTCTATGTACATTTATAACTTTGTACATGTGCTTAGTAAATAGATAGTACTAATATCTGACGTTGGCAGTTTTTTCTGTGGTAGAGACAAAGATATATAGCTTCCATTGTTGAGTAATCTACTCCATCAAAAACTAAATAATGAGATAATAATGGAGGTTAATTATGATTATTATAACGAAGTTGTTGAAGATATATATTATATATAGTTAAGTAATAATAATGCGTTCTCTTTTACTCCTTTCGATCTATAATAAGTGACTTTTTGATCTTTGGCACACCCTTTAAGAAAATACTAACTTTTAGAAAAAAAAATTATTTTGATTAAATTACTCTTAATTAAAATTTATATATTGTTAATTTAACACATCGTGATATTTAAATAAGGAAAAATTTGAAAAATTAAAGTTTGTTCATTTTTAACTATGTAAAAAAAAATATTTATTTTGAATAAAAAAGAAATACTAAAAAATTACCGTTTAAGTTTTTCACTTGTTTGGTCCATGAAAAAAGGAGCATTAACCCCATTAGTTGCATCATGCCTATTGGTTGCATAGTAAAAGAGAAGAAAACAGTGACCATGGGAAAGAATGTGACAGAGACAAAGGTAACTAAAAATTTATGACGGAATATAATGAGTTCTATCATTTGCTGTCATTTTTTCTTTTATTTACTGTCCTTCATTATTATTACCTGTTTCCAAGAAGAGCATGAAGCTGAATGATAGTTCTTTCTTCTTGTAAACTGAACTTTCCTCTCTTGATATCTGGTCTTAGATAGTTGATCCATCTAAGCCTACAACTCTTCCCACACCTCTGCAGACCTAAAAAGAGGAAAAAGTCAAAATTATATATGCTAGCAGTCAGAAAAAATAATTAAGTAAATAAAGTGTACCATTTAACTTAAATTTTTAGACGAAATGATCATACAATTCAACTTGATAATCACACATTATAAAATAATATAAAAATTTACATGTTTGACCATAAAAATAATCAGACTCACACTTGAATAAAAGTATACAATATAATCTCTGATCACACAATTTAAAATATTAGAAGAATTAACATAATAGTCGCACCTAACCAATAGCTGAATTAAGATTTTCATTAAGAGATGTCAAAATATATAAATGCAAAAATATAAAAAAATTAAGGAGAGTCAACATATAGTATATGTGTGTGTATGTGTGTGTATATATATATATATATATATATATATATATATATATATATATATATATATTTTTAAAAACCTATCTACACTGTATATTTTACCCACGAAGGTGTGTCAGTTGACACTCCTTGTGATAACGTGGCTCTGCCGCTGCACCCAACCGCTGAAATTAAAAATAGCGAAAGATATATAATCTACGTATATTCTATGTATGATATATGCATGTATAACTATGTATAGTCAGTGTATAATCTATGCATACTAGCTAGAAAAAATAAATAGTAAATCTAACCAGCTATTTGTGTAAATAATAGTTACTAATATTATTACCAGCTTTAGCAGGCAAAGCGCGCCAGCTACCACAACCGTGTTCCTCAATGCAAGACAAGAGTTTTCGGTCTTCTTCTGGTGTCCATGGCCCTTTCTTCAAACCTTGTTTATCACAGCACTTGGACCTTCCCATTTTAACACTAAGTTAACACAGAGACAATCAAGAAAGTCTATATTCTGTCTTTCTTTATGTGGAAATGAGAGAATATGGTAAATGGAAAAAGCCAGTTGAGAGTATATATAGACAAATGATATATGCAGATGAAGAAATAATAAGTTGTGTGTTCAGAGAGTTAGCTGCAATGTAAAATAAATGCTAAAAGAGGGTACAAATTCCTAACATGTGGTAATGATCACAGCAGCACACTATGTGAAGCTTTAATTAAATTTTTGGAAATTTTCAGGCAGTTATTTTGAGAAAATGAGATTGAATTGCCTGATACTCTAGTTGGCGGTCCACGAATGAAAATCATCCCAACTGTTCAACAAAATTGCTATCTATAGCTTCTATTTCCGTAAAAATAGCACGGGCTAGCCAGTTTTCAAACTGGCAATCGAAAATAGTTGCTATTTTGCGGAAACACAGAAAGTTCCAGTATAATATGCGGATTATAGAGCTCATGCGTATAACTTCCTGCATATTATGTTGGAACTCCAGCACACGGAAAGTTCCAGCATAATGTGCGGGATTACGGAACTCCTGCATAAAAACTTCCTGTGTATTATGTTGGAACTCCAGCACATTATGAAATTCCATCACATTATGCTGGAAGTTCATATGTAAAAAATTCGAACTCCAGCATATTATGCTGGAAGCTCATATTTGACTAGTTATTACGTATTATTATATGTTAAAGATACTAGTAGTGTAAAAAAGTTTATATACTTTCAGTGTTTATAACTTAAACCCATGAAAGTTATTAGAAGCATATTTTTAAATAATAACAAAAATGAAAATCCTTTTTCACTTGTACGTAAGATCAATAGTTACATTATTTGTACAACTGTACATTCAAGTTGAGTAAAGTGATGCTCTCTTGCACTACTTAGTAAATGCAGGCACCAATGCAAAGATTGAATTGCTTACTCCTTAGACTTATTAGTTATTATAGTAAATATTCAAAAACATAGAGGATGAGAATACACGGTTTTACCCAAAGTAATGAAACAGTGTCTTCAAAAAAGAAAAATCGGTGTCCTCCTTCCTTTAAGGAAGTTATATAAATCTATGATCATATTAACACGTAATCAACCAAAATATAATATTTTGAATAACTCCTAGTAGAGAGCATTTTCTTTTTAATTAATAAATCTTACGCAGTACCAATTCAGATTAATAGGATCAATTGGTCACTGATACTATTGATAATTAAAAAAGGGTCAACTGCAGTAAACAAGGGCAGAATTAGTGTGTATGTTACAACTCCAGCCGAGCTCAGTAATTTTGATTCAAATTTTATATCTAAATTTAAAAATTTATTAAATATGTATAAATGCTTAATTTAGTACTCGATAACTTTAAAAAAGCTAATGTTCCAAACTCAATAACTTCAAATCATGGCTCCTCCTCTGAACATACAACTAATAAACTTTCCAAGTTGTTGCTCAAATTATTTCTCCTTCTCATATAGGTTCATAACATAATACTAGAGTCAAATGGATTAATGTAATTGTATGACCCAGGTAAAAAAACTTAGGGTCAAATTAAATAAGTGGGTCGAAATAAGACTCATTTTTTGCTTCAGCACAATAATTGCCACGTGACCTAGTAAAAAACCGTCATGTCATTAAATTGTAGGTCCACATGATCTGCCATTAGATGTGAGGGTAATTTTATTTATAGAATTATATCGTGTGTTTTTTTGAATCAATAGATAGACGGAGATATCTACAAACCATTTAACAAAGGAAATTTACCTTATACAACAAAGCTTTAAACCCTATTTATTATAAATAAAAACTCTTTTAAAATATTATTTTTCATAGCTACCTTTTAATTTTTATTGCAAAATATATATTTATGGTATACACTACCGTTAAGCCATTAAATACGCTATCTAATATTTTTCTCTCTCATTCTTTCAGTTACTGTCGTCCAAAATCACCGCACAGTATCTTATTTCTCTCTCCACGGTCACTCTCTCTCACAGTGCCATTATCTTCCCCATTGTTGAACCACGATTCTCTCACAACGCCATTGTCTCCTCAATTTTTAATTTTTTGCTCCAAAAAGTACTGGTAAGTGTTAAAGTTTTTGGCTTTTGGCCGGTTAAACTTTCTTCTTTTTCTCTTTACTATTTTTTTTAAATATATTTACCATTGTTATTTTTTCATCTAAAAACTTAAAATTTTCTCTTCAATGGCTGATTCAACAACTCCGAAGAGGGTTACCTGAGGTATACCCACAAAAGCACTTAATTTCAATGGACCATTTTTCGATATGTCAATCACTCAAGCGAAACCTATATTTGCATGTTCATTAGCAACCACTGAAGCAGAAAGGAGAACAAAAATTCGTAATGACCCTATTCAACAAGGTCAAGTTGAGAAATGTTCGAAAAAATCAACACTTACTGATGTGGAAAAGAGAAGAAAACTTATGGATGATACTTCAGGGATTAAGGAAAAAGAGGTCGCTAAAGGAACTAACTCGGAAATACAGAACGATCGAATCCGGATACATTGATTATTAGCTTGTATAGTGGTTGTCTCTTCTTGTATTTAGATGTATTCGATATTGCCTACACTGATTTTATTTTGTATAGTGATTTTTGACGGTTGTATTTAGATGTATTTTTATGTAATTTAGTTCATTCAACAATATTTTTAAATACACCAACTGTTTTGCATTAGTTATGTATTCAACGTAACTGTATTCATCTATATTTAAAATAACACTCATTGCCATAACTTACAGTTTTTGTGGTAATTATCACTGTATTATGTTGTATTTCATGAATGAGTTATGTATTCAAACTAACTGTATTCTTTTATATTCTCAACCATATATTTTATCGTTTAATTATTTTTTGTATGTAGGAAATAAAACTCTTGGTTAAACACACGCCTATTTTATCACCGCACATCAGTTCCTACACTAGCACCGACATAATCTCCAACCTCAAAGAAAAGCTTACTCCATATCAGTACAAATTATTTGGTACTACTTATTTTGGAAGTTTCCTCGATATGAAGCACTGTGAGGTTCAACATCAATTGTTCAGGTGCTTCATGGTTCTGCAGCTGGAAGAAAGTCATGTTGATTCATTTTTAATATATGTGAATGGTACAACATTATACTTTTCAATCAGAGAGTTTGCGGTAGTTACTAATCTCAATTGTGTTAATGACGCTGAAGATTTAGAGTTTAACACAAAGATGCCTAACAGGATTGTAGATACATACTTTGACGGTGCAAAGAATGTCAAGAAGAAAGATTTGATGAAATGCTTTGATGATAAGAATTGGGATTTTGATAATGATGGAGATGCCATTAAAATAGCTGCATTGCATTTTCATACATACATTCATATTATCTACTGAGAAGAACTGCACAACCATCTCAAGACTACATTTTGACTTGGTCGAGAGCGGGAAATATTCTGATTACCCATGGGGTAAAGAGGCATTCAGGCCCTTATCAAATCTATTAGCAAGAAGATAGATTCCCAGAAGAAGTATTACAGGATAGTTGGGTTGCCTGTCGCTATGCAAGTATGGTTGTGCGAGTGTTGTTCAAAGGTCGACCCCAAAATTGCACCCCGAATTGATAACCGGATTCTCAGAATACTCAATTGGAAAACCACTGACAACCAGCCAACTTATGCTTACCTGATGAACGGCATGTTCAACGACCAGGGAAACGTGGTAATTTATTATTATTTAATTGACTGATATTTTATTCAACATATGTTTCTGTAATTAAAAATAATGTTAAAATTGAAAAATAAATACAGTTGAATGCATCATACATCTATGTCCATGTTTTCACAAATAATAGGAATAAAACAGAATACATAATACAGTTTTACAGCTACACATTTAATTCAATGTTGTAAATTTTTTATATAATACAATTGAATACATGTATATACATAATTGTCCATATACATAAAGAAGATTACATTAGTAATCATACAGCAAATGTGGTCTACATTGAGTGTATTTCTATTTTCATATGAAATACAACAACATTCAAACAACCGCTAGCGAGCTTGCAGTTATTCAGGTGCCTCTAGATGGCGTTGATGTAGAGAAAAGTCCATTTCATACAGACAACAATGAAGAGGATTCTGATGACTTTATTCCTACACCGCCTCTTCAACCGAAAAAAGAAACATGATACAAGCATTGGTCCATCTTCATCACTACCTCACAAAAGGTGAAAATAGCATTTAATTGATCCCTCAACTGCAAAGAGACCAATACCACATGTGTTCCCAATAGCTCAAGCCAAGATTACTCCTACTGCTAAGATTGAAATCAAGGAACCTCTATTTAGTGTTAAGAAGCCAGCTGATTCTAAATCTGATGATTTGTTTGCCTTGAGGCAGGATCTAAATTCATTCAAGGATTATGTAAGTATTGTTAATGCATATTCAACTTTACAGTTTATGTATTAACTTTCCTATATGTTCTAACCCTTCTCTAATTGTTTATCTAATTATTAGGTGATGGGCAAGTTTACTTCTCTATGATCATTGATCAATGAATTTTCAAAAAGCTTTCTGAACATGTTAAAGCCAATCAGAATACAGAAAGGGTATACCAAAGAAAGAAATATACTGGGAGACATGATGGCGGTATTCAAAGGTCACCCGAGATCAACTTGCATGATAATCCCGAAGGCCAAATACAGCATGATATAGCTGTTGAGGAGAATTCAGAGGTTAAATTTTTTTAACCTCTTTAGTATATATCTAGTATAATGATACATGTTTAATCAGTGTATTTATATGTTGCTGTAACTGTATTCTTGATTTTTTAATACATATTTTTAATCATCTTTTACTATACTTTAGTGTAATCATGTATACAGCAACATACGTAATTAAGAATACACTTTTATACATGTGAATACATTTGTAGAATACATGTGGCTACATTTACAGAATACAGGTGTATACACCTACTCTGAATTTGGAACTTTATATTTATTCTAATATGATAAATATATTTCTTTCAAATATATAATATATTAATAGATTTCATTGGGTGTATGTTAAGGCTATGGAAAGGAAGCTGAACACAAACATTCATGCTGATGGACTTCCACATGCTATTTTAAGTGGAGACACATTGAATGCATCTACAGAGGAGATTCATGTCTTTGGTGAATTAAGAAATGAGAGGCCTAATGAATCATATTTCGAGTGTCATACCTTCCAAAACTGGCGAGGATGTATTCGGAGAAATACATGTGTCACAATTTGAGTTGGCCCACAAGGACCTTCCAAGTCAAATTCCAGAAACTAGAATTGTGATACATCCAGCACCTAAACTTGTTGATTCAACGTCTTTACCTTCGCATAGGACTCAGCGTCCAAGTTGATGGAATTCTTCACCTTATGAGACAAACTTCGACTCAGCCGGTTAGTAAATTTGTATACAAAACTTATGTTTTATAAAGCTATGTCTTATATCCCCATGTCAACTATAATTAGATGTCGCTATTAATGACTCCGATGAACTGCGGGTACTTCAGTAAAGTTGACTCTTATATTTGACAAAAAACATCCCTTTGAAGATGAATTAATATCGGGGCCACATCATACTTTAGTCGTTCAAGAATTCGAGAAATAGGTTCGTGATGGTCTGCTGGCTAAACATGATCAAAAGTAGGTTTCTTTTTTCGATCTATACTGTATGGTTTTACCCTTTATAGTGTGAAGAATAATATTTTTTTTTTACATCCTTGTAGAAAGGATAAGGAAGACCATTACAAAAAACACAAGTCAACACTGCCTATACCGTTGGATTTTGGAGTTCATGAAGTCACTAGAAAATATTGGTTTTGCCTTCTATCATTTGACGGGAAACTATGGAATGACGATGTAAGATATCTCCCTTATACATTCAATTTAGTTATATTTGAAATATTATGGGAATATTTCCTTGAGCCTCTTGTGTACATCACCTCGCGTATATATATACATTGACATCTTGGCTAGAGATTGAGATAGAGATTATAGTAGAGTAATTATACAAGAATACTAACTGATAGCTATCCTAGCCTAACCATTATCTGTAAAACTCTTGGAAGAATTCTTGGTTGCGTGAGACGCTATATTTAACAATATTCAATTTTTTTCATTGTTTGGATTCAATGTTTTGAAATATGTATTTAGTGTATTTTATTTGTTATTCATGATGTGTCAATATTTGTGTTTCACTGTTTTACTTAGCATATTCAAAATTTCGATTCACTGTATTCATTATGTTGCTCTCAGTGTAGTCAGATGTATTTTATATTAATAGTAGTTAAGTTATCCTCAATACATATAGCTTATGTATTCAATATATATCAAAGGTTTATAATCATTGTATTCAATGTATAGAAGTATGTAGTCAGATGTATTTTAATATATAATCACTGTATTCACTGTATTGAAATACGTATTCAATATGTATTCAAACTTCACTGTATTCAGTGTCTTCACTATATTCAGTGTCTTCACTGTATTCAATGTCTTAATTGTGTTTCACTGTATTCATTGTATTCAATGTCTTCACTGTTTTTCAAACTTCAATGTGTTTCACTATTTTATTCAGCAATACGTATCCAATGTATTGAAGTATGTCTTCAGATGTATTTTTTATTAATAGTCGTTTGGATTCATTATATTCATTATGTTGCTCTTAGTGTATTCAGATGTATTTTATATTAACTGTAGTTAAGTTATTCTCAATATATATTGCTGATGTATTCAATATATATCATTTATAATCACTGTATTCAGTATTTTGAAATATGTATTCAGTGTTTTTAATATATAATCAATTTATTCACTGTATTGAAATACGTATTCAATATGTATTCAAACTTCACTGTATTCAGTGTCTTCACCATATTCACTATATTCAGTGTCTTCACTATATTCAATATCTTCATTGTATTTCACTGTATCTCACTGTATTCAGTGTCTTCTCTGTTTTTCAAACTTCACTGTGTTTCACTGTTTTATTCAGCAATATGTATTCAATGTATTGAAGTATCTATTCAGATGTATTCTATTAATAGTAGTTAAGCTATTCCCAATATATATTGCTGCTGTATCAATATATTTCAAATGTTTATAATCACTGTATTCATTGTATTGAAATATGTATTCAGTTTCTTCAATATATAATCATTGTATTCATTGTATTGAAATATGTATTCAATATGTATTCATTGTCTTTAAAACTTCACTATATTCAGTCAATATATTCTGTTTGGTTTCCTAGGTTTTATTTCAATATATGTCACATATTTTATACTAACTTATTCACTGTTAAGAAGATGTTTTTTGTTTTATTATTTCAATGAATTGACGTGTATTCAATTTATATACATCATATTGATGTCATATTTTACAATATGCTGTCATGAATAGACTATAAAACTATTATGAATACATATATATACAGTTGAATACATATTTGGTGAAGAGGTTGTAAGTGATAACAGTCAAACTTGATAGCATTTGACCTATCAACTCAAAATTGAAACCTTTCAGCAATTGCATATTGCTCCATCACCGCCTTCAGTGTATCCTTATTCTTATATACTTGTCCAGCCATCACCTCTTTTTGATTAGTTTTTAAAATAATCAAATCCCTTTCAGGTTCAAAAACCTCAATTGGTTCACCTGAGTTTAAAGACTCAAGTGCAAGTGTATCAACTGTATCAAATTTTCTCACCCCATCGGTTTCGTCAAGTTGCATTAGGTTACTTTGAATTAAACTTCCTCCCGCTACAATTTCTTTATCCATTGAAGTTATACACAATGGATACATCCCGAATTCTCTGTTCTCCTTTTTCAACTCTACATACACCCGATAACCCATGTCATTGTGTATTTTCATAGGTGTGAAATTTTCTTCCACTTTGTATTCAATTTTAATTGACTTTGAGCTCAAATATATGCCAAGTTGCTTCGAAATTGAAACAACCAAATTATTGTACGATGCATACTCATTTATCAGTATCTCATCAATCAAATAATTGACATAACAATTTTCAATGTTCCACTTGCCAGAATGACGAATTAGGACGGTTAAACTTGCCATCTAGAAAATCGAATTTCAAACTATTTATGTAGATACTTGTATCACTTCCTAGCAGAACCTCGAACAATATCACTGGAAAAAAAATATCGAATGATACCAGGAAAAAAAAAAAGGAGTGACACTCTGAAGATGGCTCTGTTTTTTGGTGTTTGTCCTCTGCAAAATCTTCTCATTAATTGGATCGATAGTGTTGCGTGTTATAATGGTGTTTGTTGAGTTATATTAGGAGTGATCACGTTAATTGATCCACTTTCCGTTTTTAAACAGCTGAAGAGACCTATTTTTACGTTGATTGTCGTTACTGTATTCATGAATACATGCGCGAATACATGTGAATACAGCACGTACAGCTGTGACACCCTGTTTTTTAGCCGAGTTTTGCTACTGTATTCAAGAATACAATAGCTTGAATACATCGACTATATTACCATAAGAACTGAAAAGGTAGCTATAAAAAGTAAATAAGTATATGATAGCTATAAAAAATTAAGAGCCACTAAATAATATTAGTTTTTAAAAATTTCTCTTTAACAAACTATAGGGGTGGTTTAGGCCTTTTCCATACAAATATTAATGTTGCCCTCATAAGTTTGCATGTCAGGCATCTGGGTGATTTATTGTACAACCAAAGATGAGATATACATTTATTTAAGATTCTTTAAGAATCATAAATAGGATTGGGACTCTGACGACATCGTGGGATATCTCATCAACTAAATTTATTGCCAAGTACATTAGCAGTTACTATCCAATATGTCATGCTTACCACAAAAACCAAATTTTCGGATTTGTAGTTTATGAACTTTTATTACAATATCAAATAACATTACTCATTCCATTTTAATTAATTTTTTTATCCGCCTTGCTGGTTTTGGCAATATAACAAATTCTTATTCCTACAAATAAAAAATGTTTCACCCTGCCCAAATTACCGCAACAAAAAAGCAGTACTACTAAAAAAGCAGTGCTGAAGTGCAATGTTCGAGTAGTTCTTTTTCTCTTTCTTTTAAATATCAAGTCAGTATCGTCTATTTATTTTAAAAATTTATTATATATTAATACATTATTAATTTAAAACTAAATAATTTAAACAAATTAAAATTTCGAATAAACTTTAAATCCTGTCTCTGTGTCCGATTAATTCACTTTCGTACTCCTTCCTCATATGTGAGTAACTATATACAGTGATTAGATTAAATGTTTGAGTATCTTATTTTCTTTTTCTTTTTTTCTCTCTTTTTAAAATCAAGTTTAATTTATTTACACACTTCGTCATATGTGTGTAACTATATAAAATCGTCATATGTGTGTAACTATATAAATTCATTATTTTGTTTTGTAAATCTCTCTAGTTTACATGAAATGAAATGAAGCAACCGCACTTTCATCTTCTGCTACCAAAAATTAGTAAAACTCCGTAGTAAGAATTAATTTCTAGACTAGATACAAAAAAATAATACTATATATTTGGAAGGTGGTTTTTGGATTCTCTGTAGATAAAATATATGCATACAAATGTTTTTTGCAAGTATGTGACCATATAATACAAATTAAATGAGTACATGAATACAGGCTTAATAATAAATTGATTTATGCAGATTTGGTGGAAAATACGGTCCCTCTATTTATGTATTTAACTTTATAGCTAATGCAGCCTACAGAATGGGACATTAAAATTTATGATTTTGTCCGTCTCTTGTCGTCTCTTTCGTAATTAGTAATATGCTAGTAAGGTCTTATAAATGCATTATAATTAATTATTTTAACTCTTGAGCTTCTACGAACCACGTTCCTCTCCAGGCTCTGGCCACATAATACTTTAAAGATGAGCTCCCGTTTGGTACAATAATTTAAAGTCAATTAATTTCTTATCTTATAAAATTTTATTTCCAGTATTAGAAATTTCATAGGTGTATATAGCTTTTAGCCGCTTATCAATATGTTGATAGCATACTGTGAGGTCTAGTTCGAGGAAGGAATAAATGTATGTTGGACAAGGTAGAGTGACATGCACTTAGTGGTGTGGCCTAGTGGAATGAAGTAGATGTAAAATTAGATCGTGCTTCAAAAAAATACGAAATGATTTTAAACCTTAACGAACATAGTTATCTAATACTTATGATAGTGAAAGCTATAGCAAATACTCGATAAAATAGGCGAGGTATAATCACCATCATTATTTAAAAAAAAGGGTTAATGAAATCTGCAACCAAACCACCTAAGATTCCTTTCAGGTTCTTTAACATTTGGACTGAACGTATATAGTCAGTTAAATCACTTGTCAAGGAGGTGTGACAAAAACAGTAGGATAACAACCCATGAAGAATATATGGATGAAGCTGAAGGCCTTGAAACCTTTGTGCAAGAAGCTCAATAAAGAAGAATTTAGCTATATCTCTCAGAAGATTGACATCACTAGACAATAGCTGAAACTTGTACAGGAATAGCTCAGCAATATACAGATGAACTGGTCATAAAAGAGAAAGAGACAGCTCAAGCCTGAAAAAATGGTCTTTAATAGATGAGAGTGTGATAAGACAGAAATCTAGAATTAGATGGATCAAATTGGGTAACTCCAACACCAAATACTTCACAGCAGTAATCAAGGAGAGAACAGTCAGGAAACAAATAATGGAACTCAATACACTAGCGGAAAATAAGATCACCGATCCAAAAGCTATAAAAGATGAAATCATCACCTTTTTACAGAAGCCTGATGGGGACCTCAGCCAAGGAACTACCTGTTATAAACAGGTTGATCATGTAGAAAGGACCAAAGTTAACTCATGAACAACAATTGGCATTGTGTGAGGTTGTTCGTTGTTACCACTGCTGAGATTTATGACAGCCTATGCTCGATTAGTGATGACAAGGCACCTAGGGTTGATGGGTGTAATACAGTCTTTTTCAAAAAGACCTGCATATAATCAAGGAAGAGGTAAACCTGGCTGTTTTAGCATTCTTCACCACAGGGAAGCTACACATAGCTCTTAATTACACTTCATCCACATTGATCCCTAAGTCTGAGAATCGTCTCACAATATAGACCAATTGCATGTTGCACTGTTCTATATAAAATTATCTCAAAAGTCTTAGCATCAAGATTACAAAAGGTGATGCCTGACATTATCTGTGAAGCACAAGCAGGCTTCATACCAGGGAGAAAAATAACAGATAATATCATCTTGGCTCATGAGCTAGTCCAGGCTTACATTAGGAAGCATGTGTCTCCTAGGTGTATGATCAAAATTGATATTCAAAAAGCTTATGGCACAGTTGAATGGTGCTTTCGTGAACAGGTTCTGGAGGAATTGGCTTTTCCTAGAAAATACATTGATTGAATTATAGAATACCTTAAAACAGTGAACTACTTTATCTTGATCAATAATGAGCCAACTGAACCATTTACTGTTGGAAGGGCCTGAGACAAGGGGATCTCATGTTTTTCCATAGCAATGGATTGAACAATTTGAAAGATGAGAAGGCCTTCAGATTTCACCCCAAATGTGCTAAGATGGGGATTACACATCTGTCCTTTGCAGATAACCTCCTACTATTTGCTCATGGAGATGTGGGGTCTGTATATCACCTTCATAAGTGCTTTCATCTATTTTCCTCTGCCTCGGGTTTACAAGATAACCTAGTGTCACGACCCAAAATCCCAACCCGGTCGTGATGGCGCCTCTCATGGGGACAAGGCAAGCCAAACCAATCCCATTTGCGTTCAATCAATTAAATGACACAATTTGAAAACAAGAACATGTTAATAATAAAACGAGTCAAAGAATATGGATATATATAAAGTACCATCCCGACTACAGCCCTCAGATCGGGGTGTCACAAAGTCATGAGCCACTAGAGAAGGCCTACTGATAATATAACTATTACAATGTCTTAAGTACAAATGTTTGAGGGAAGCAAAATCAACAAAAGAAAAGAGTTACGAGGCTGCGGACGCAAGCAGCTACCTCGTAATCTCTAAAGCTCCGGTCCAGTAGTAGTTATCAGTAGCTCTGAGTGGGACCGCTAACGCCTGAATCTACACACAAGGTGCAGGGAGTAAAGTGAGTACTTCCAACTCAGTGAGTAATAAGAATAAATAAGAACTGAAGATAGGAAACATCCAAATCATTAAACAATCCACGACGAAGCAGTAATTCAAATTACATTCCACATCAATACGTGAAGTAAGCAGAATAATCACAACACCAAAAATGCAATGCTATGCAATGCAATGCGATGCTATGCCATGCCATGCAATGCAATGCTAGTCATGCTAGTCAAGGCTAGTCATGACCTGTGGCGGCGTGCCACACGATCCATTTAAAACATTTGAAAACAGCGTATGTGTTTCAAAACCAAGTTGATGAAATGCTTCATGCAACAACAATGGCGGTATGCCCAATAACACCCTTGTAGGGTCCACACAACTGGCGATATGCCCAACATTATAATACAACATACAACAACAATCACCCTTGAAGGGTTCATATGACCGGTGCGAAGCCCAAACATGGCAATTAGCCCACTCACAATGATATCAATTGATTTTCAGTCAAGAACACAGTAAAAATTATCAACCGGGATGGACCAAGTCCCAATCCCCATACATAAACAAGCCCATGCTCATCACCGAGCATGTACCTCACCTCATTACAGTATTAAGAGGTGCAATCCGGGGTTTCGAACCCTCAGGACATCATTTACAAGTATTACTCACCTCGAGATCGGTTAAATCCTTAGCCCGCGACGCTCTTGCCCTTTGTATTGGCCTCCTCGTGCGTCGAATCTATTCAATTTCACAGTCATTATGTCAAATTATGCTATGGGGTCAACACCCAAGCAAAATAATCGGAATTACTATGAAATTCCCAATTCAGCAAAAACCCGGGCCCCGGACCCGCTTCTCAAAATTCAGAAATTATTACTAAAACATGTTCCTTATCTCTTTACGAGTTCACCCATATAAGATTCGTCGTATTTCGACTTCGAATCGGCCTTAATCCCCAATTTTCATATTTTCTTGAAATTGAGAAGAACCCTAGGTTCTTCTCTTTCACAAATTCGTGAATTTATGATGGGATTAAGCATAGAATTTACATTCTAAGACGGATTTAGGGCATAGAATACTTACCCGATGTTTTCCTTGAAGTTCCCTCTCTATTTGTTTCCAACTCTTCTTTAATCTTGATGAGGCTATTGTAAAAGGAGCAATCAGTGGCACATTCAGTGGTCTTCCTTCCGCTTTGTGAACATCAATAGTCACTGTTTCCATCAAATTCTTGAACCCAAAACTTGTGGGGGTCAACGTAGGCCTAGCTGCAGCCATGCAAGCAGAAATGGTTTTTTTTTTTTTTTTAGGGATTCTTGAAATTGAGTGAAAAGATTGGAGTTTTGGACAGTTGGGAATACAATGATGTAGAGGAGTGACGAAAGCTATGGGATTGGAAGTTTTGAGAAAGCCTAATTCGACCCATTTCCTATGAAGATCAGTGATACTGAGTTTGAGTGTTTCTGATTGGTCTTTATTGGGCAGAAAAGGAAAGATTTCAAGAATTGACATAGTGAGTTTAGTAATTTGTTCTTGTAGTTGTCTCTCCAGCTGACTGTGAGTGAAAGGGTAGTGGGTTTATTTTTTGTATATCTGAAAGGGGTAAAATGAACCCTAAGTTCTATTTAACTTGGGTTAAAAGTCGAGCAAAATGATGAAGGGAGTCAATTTCGCGACCCCTTAAGCAATTTCTTTTCTTTCTTTTACAAAGATTACTCTAACTTTTTCATACGGAGTCCGATTTGGACGATTCTTTTTGCTACGGCTCCGTAATTTCAAGACGGAGCTAATTCTTCAAACGAAATTGAATTTGGAGGTCGTTTGCTAATTTTAATATCAATTACACCAGAAAATCTGAGGTAAATGCTTTATAGAGCGGCGAATTTAGTCCCGTTGACCATTCAAAATTCACCCGATACCCCCGGGACTTTATCCGAACATGCACACATGTTCTATAACCTCATTCAAACTTGTTCCAATCTTTGGAACACTAA
>MCJB01018960.1:89453-129523 GCA_002018475.1 Nicotiana obtusifolia | reverse complement strand
ACTAACTTTGGTCGCTAACCAAAAATACAGAAAACAAAAATCAGCAGTTGGCGACCAACGTTGGTCGCTAACTGCTGATTTTTGTTTTCTGTATTTTTGGTTAGCGACCAACTTTGGTCGCTAATCTGTGAATTTTAAAAAAATTATAATTATTTTAGGGACCAGCTTTGGTCGCTATTTAGCAAATTAAATTAATTTAAAATAAACAAAAGTGACCAACTTTGGTCGCTAATTTGCGACCAAAGTTGGTCTCTACATGTTTTTCCGGAATGTTTGGTTCTTTTGGGTTGGAGACCAATGTTGGTCGCAAATTAGCGACCAAAGTTGGTCGCTATCTGTTTGTGACCACCAAATTACTGACCAGATCATTGTGGTCGCTTTTTGGTCGCTTTTGGGCAAATGGTGACCAACTTTGGTCGCTTTTTCCGGTCGCTTTTCACCTGATTTTTAGTAGTGATTGTTAATCCAACCTTTTACCTTTGTTGATCACTCGTAAAGAAAAATCGAGACTTCACAAAAATATGTTAGACTTTCCTATATGTTAGTTTACTGCTGACAGAACTATAACTTACAAACTAAGCAAAAGAATTAAAAGGCATTACCATTACGAAATCATTAAAAGCTCCATAAAAGGTTTAGGCATGGATGCCAACTCTCGAAGCCAATAGGAAAGTATCGAGGATTTGTAGCAAGCTGCCCCAAAAATCCTGCAAGAAAGTCGGCTGATTTTCCAATAGGTTGAGCAAACTCATCACATTCTACAATTATACGCAATCCATTCTCCAAGTTATGGACATCCTGAACCTTCAATCTAATAGATTTTATCACTTGATGTTCATTTGCAACAAAATAAAGACCATATAAAATTATAAATCGAGGAAAACAAAATTATTTTTAATTTATATGTACCTATAACATCGACAACCCAATCACGAGGCTCTGAGTCATCTATAACTCGTCTACGTCTAGTTGGTTGTGAAGAGGCTGCATCAGATGATGAAGATGCAATAACATTCTGTGACGAGACTCCATCAGATGATGAAGATGGAATGACATTCTGTGACGAGACTCTATTAGTTGATGAAGATGGAATGACATTCCATGACGAGACTCTATTAGTTGATGAAGATGGAACGATAGGCTGTGTACAACGTAAAGAGGGTCGATTAGAAGACGAAGATGAAGCTTGAGCCTGAGACTGAGCATGTGATGACTGCTCTAGAGCAAGTGAATAGCTCCATTTGATTGATTTGAATAGATTTTTCACTCGATTTTGCTTCGGCATCTCTACATACATAGTTGAACAAAGCGACAACCAAGTTCATATGAAAACATAGCGAATTCAGGCGTGTTTCGTGGTTTTCCTAATTACACGCCCACCGATTGAATCATGTTCAAAAGCAAAATCCAAAAATCTTTTTAGCCCACATGCATATTCAGGTGCGTTTCGTGGTTTGCTAATCCAAGATTTATCAATTGGCGTAGCTAGAAAGAAAGAATAAAAAATATCACAATATCAAAACAAAAAAAGTTAATTCACAGCTTTTGAAGAATCTATAAATAGAAGGGAACAAGGGAACAACTTGTTCAGAGAAAAACAAAAAATACAGCATGAATATATATATATATATATATATATATATATATATATATATATATATATATATATATATACACACACACAGCTATTTCAAGAATGTATTGTTTTAGGCTATTCTAGGTGCTTTGGTATGCTTTACATATTGTTCAGGCTTGTTCTGTGATAGTGTTACTCATAAAAGCTGATCAATATATTCCTTACACAACAAAGTAAAGCAACAACACAATTAATCATCAAATCTATAACAAACATTAACTAATCATTTAATTGATAAAAAAAATCATAAGTTAAATCTTTAACCAATTTAGAGTGTCTAGTGACAGAGAAAAGGTAACAACATCAGGAATATCTTTTGCTACCAATGATCAGTCGCAAATGAGTACCGAACAATGTCCTGAATTACATTGTCTATATCTGAAGAATGTAATAGAAAGGATAAATAGACATTTCCCAGTTATGACATCATGCATGGTGCGATGGCCCTCTAGTAAAACATTATAACATCACAGTTAAAAGATACATGTTTATTCACTAGAATTACAACACTTCTGAATTTTATAATCAAAATAAATTGACAACTGAAGAGCAACCTAGATTATTATAATACAGTACAAGAATAATGCATACCTATCAAATTGTTCACTGTCAACGTTGATCCCAATAGCTTCAACTACCTATCAAGCGCATATATAATAATTTAGGCTAGTATTAGATAGAACAGCAACTAAAATTATCAAAAATAAGTGCATGTATTTGACTATAATCAGACCAATTGAACAGAAAAAGAACAAAAAAAATAGACTAAAAACTAATAGAAAGAAGAAATAAAACCATTATTAAAAATTGAGAAAAATCAGTACACTCTCAAACATGCATGAACCTTAGCAAATAGAAAAGAGAAGTCGACAGCCAAACAAATAAAATCGACGGTTGAATCCGTAAAATTGACTGCCAAAACGGTGAAATTGACAGAAAAACCAGTGAAGCGTCAGCTAAAATCAGTGATTTAAACTGATCTTCATCCAATACACACACATGCACGCCTTAAATCAATAAAATCAATGGCTAAATCAGCAACAGCGGAAGCTAAATTAGTGAAATTCACGGCTAAGATCAGTGCTTTAAACTCCATCCAATACACACACATGCACACCTTAAATCAGTGAAATTAATAGCATTTTGAAAGGAATTACACGAACGACTTGAAACAGGAGACGTATTGAAACGAGTATTTATCAGAAAAGAGCTATTTATAGACGAATTGAAACACATTACCACATCTAAACAAGTTGAAATCTGATCTCCTTACAAAAGCTAAAGTATTTGGGAGAATCGTTAAACAATATGACCTTAAACGATTAGGGAAAATTGTCTTTTTGAGAGAAAAAGAGAGAGAGAAGGCGTAGAGAGAGAGAGAGAAGAGTGTCTAACTGGGGAGTTCTAAACATGTTGCTATTAAAATTATATTTTTTATATTTAACCTTTTAGCCGGGGAGTTCTAAATAAAAAGAATTACTAAAAATTGTGGAAATTAGCGACGGTTTTGAACCGCCGTTTTAACATATGCCCTAATGGCGTCTGGAACGCTACCGTATTTTTACCTATATTGCGGCGATTTCTTTGAACCGCCACAATTTAACCATCGCAATAATTCCAGTTTTTTGTAGTGCTTAATCGACCAGATGGGAAAAGGGAAAGGTGATACGCTAACTCCAATTAAACTTTTAAATTCTGAGAACTAACTGTATAAAAAATGTAAAAATGATAATAAGCATACTAGTATCATATGATAAATTGACAGTTTTTAAGAAAATATTTGCAGTACCAATGTATAGAAAAAATGATCTATAGTGTACGTTAACGGATAATTTGGTGCAAATATTAACTTTCTTTTTTACTTTTTCAATTACAAGTTAATCAACACTGATACTGTTAAAAGCTTTAACCACGATACTTACTTTTAGAAGTTAAACTTAATACAATCGAGTATTGCACTACATTTACGAGTTCCATTTCCTTTTCTCACTATTAACTCCAGTTTGGCCATATATTTTAGTTTTATGTTTCAAATAAAATTAAAAATATTATTTGTTTATAAAATATGATAAGGAGGAAGAAGAGGTCTGTTTGAGGACGACCGAGGATCAGGTGGAGTGCCTTGATTAAGGTTAAAGCTCAGGAATTGGAGGGGCGGTTATTGGCTATGGGATCCTGAATGAGTAATGGGGACGCGAGCGCTATTGGACGACGACAGCGAATTGTGTACAGGAGGCGGCAAGAAAGGTGTTAGGAGTCTCGAAGGATTTCTCTGGCAGGCACAAAGGTGACTGGTGGTGGAATGAAGTGGTCCAAGGCAAAGTGGAAGCTAAGAAGGCGGCGTACCTAAAGTTAGTTAGCAACACAGGCGAGGAGGAGAGGAGAGCGAATAGAGAGAGGTACAAGGTAGTGAGGAAGGAGGTGAAGTTTGCAGTCAGGAGGCTAAGACTGCAACGTTTGGTCGTCTATATGAGGAACTGGGGGACAAAGGCGGGGATAAGAAATTATTTCGGCTGGCTAATGCGAGAAAGATGAAGGTTCGGGATCTGGATCAAGGGAGGTGCATCAAATATGAAGACGGTGGAGTATTGATGGGGGAGGCTCAGATTAATCAGAGATGCCAGACTCACTTCCATAGAATTCTGAATAAAGAGGGGGGCCGAGATATTGTGCTAGGTAATTTGGGGCATTCAAAGAGTCACCGAGACTTTAGGTACTATAGACGCATTAAGGTTGAAGAGATCGTGGGGGCTATGCGTAAGATGAGTAGGGGCAGAGCGACCGGGCCAGACGAAATTTCGGTAGAATTTTGGACGTGTATGGGTAGAACAAGCATAAGTGGTTGACTAGGCTGTTTAATATTATTTTCGGGACGAAGAAGATACCGGATGAGTGGAGGTGGAGTATGGTGGTACCGTTGTACAAGAAAAAGTGATATCCAGAGTTGTAACAACTATAGGGGTATCAAGTTAATAAGTCATACCATGAAAGTTTGGGAGAGGGTGGTGGAAGTGAGGGTGCGAGGGTCTGTGTCTATACAGGGATAGGAAGAAGGATCAATACAGGGATAGGAAGAAGGATCTGCACATGGTGTTTATTGACCTGGAGAAAGCGTATGACAAGGTCCTTAGGGAGGTTCTCTGGAGATGCTTAGAGGCAAAAGGTGTGCCAGTAGCTTACATTAGAGCGATCAAGGACATATATGACGGAGTTGAGACTCGGGTTAGAACAATGGGAGGCGACTTAAAGCATTATCCGGTTGTTATACGGTTACATCAAGGTTTTGCACGCGACCCGTTCTTATTTGCCCTGTGATGGACGCACTGACACGACATATCCAAGGGAGGTGCCATGGTGTATGTTATTCGCAGATGACATAGTTCTGATTGATGGGACCTGAGGTGGAATTAACGAGAGGCTGGAGATTTGGATACAGGCCCTTGAGTCTAAGGGTTTCAAGTTGAGCAGGACTAAGACAGAATACAAAGCGCCAAGTCGAGGGAAGCGGGTATGAGACTTGGATTACAGGTCATCCCCAAGAGAGGCAGTTTCAAGTACCTTGGCTCGGTTATCCAGGTGGATGGAGAGATCGGCGAGGACGTCACACGCTGTATAGGGGTGGGGTAGATAAAATGGAGGTTACCATCTGAAGCCCTGTGTAACAAGAAAGTGCTATCTATACTCAAAGGTAAGTTTTATAGAGCAGTGGTTAGACCACCCATGTTGTATGGGGTAGAGTGTTGGCCGATTAAGAACTCACATATACAGCAGATGAAAGTAGCAGAAATGAGGATGTTGAGATGGATGTGCGGACACACTAGGATGGATAAGATTAGGAATGAAGATATTCGGGAGAAGGTGGTTGTGGCTCCTATAGAAGACAAGATGCAGGAAGCGAGGCTTAGATGGTTCGGGCATGTATGAAGGAGAAGCTCTGATGCCCCGGTAAGAAGGTGTGAGCGGTTGGAGTTGGTGGGTACGAGAAGAGGTAGAGGACGGCATAAGAAGTACTGGGGAGAGGTGATCAAGCAGGACATGACGTTGCTTCAGATTTTCGAGGACATGGCCCTTGATAGGAAGGTGTGGAGGTCGAGCATTAGGGTTGTAGGTTAGGAAGTAATTGAGTATTTTTCTACTTCGTACCGGGTGAGATGCTAGTCTAATAGGGTTTGTCTTAGACTGCCAGCGGTTTATGTTGTGTTCACACTATTCTTTCATTTTTCATAGCACCGGGCCTTCTTTACTGGTCTGTTATTGCGTTTCATCTATTTTCTGATTCTTATGATACTGTTATTATTTCTATGGTTTTTGTTGATGGTACTGATATATAGTCTCTTTTCTTCTTTTTCGTTTTCTTGAGCCGAGAGTCTATCGGAAACAGTCTCTCTACTCCATTGGGATAGGGGTAAGGTCTGCGCACACACTACCATTCCCAGACCCCGCACATGTGGGATTTTACTTGGTTGTTGTTGTTGATCATGTTTTGGGAAAAAAATTTCAAAAATTTCAAGTTCACAAAAACTGGTTTATGGCAGTTTTTGGGTGAAAATATTTTCTTCCACTCACAAAACATCACCTTTTTTTCAAATAAAATATAAGTCCAAACATAACTTCAATTTTCAAACATTATACTTCAACACAACTTCAAAAACTATTTTTTCAAGTTTCAATCAAATCGATATCCAAACGCTAGCTTATACAATGCCCTATCTGTTAATCAGATTATATCACTTATATCTTCCCTTCTTTAAAGGTTAAATGGGTTGATTTCCATTGAGGAATCGTATTTGGATTTACACCATATAAAGAAGGGCAATTATTTTTTTTCAAAATCCAATTGTGGTAAGCTTTATTTTGCTTACCGCCAATTGTTCAGTTGAATTCCTCTTGATTTTTGTCTATTTATCTATTTATATTTTAACTTTTCTTAACGAAAAATCATGACTTCACCATTAAACTGAATTGATAAATTCACCAAAATTTAGGAAAATATTTGATAGCATAGTAGCAGAGCAAATTTAAAGTCATGCATGGATTCACGTGATACCAATAACTTTTTCCTAAATTGTATTTATGCATTAAAAATCTATCAATATCTACAAATTTAATTTTTACTCAATATTACATAATGCAGTAGAAATTCATTAACTTTAAATCTTAATGTGTATTTATGTACTATTCCTAATGAGTATGGTGTGTTGGCTATGAATTGACAAAAGAGAGGATTTGGTTAAATTCCCAAGGAATGTCTAATATGTCAACTATGAAGAGAAAAACAGAATTACTACTGCTAATAAAAGAACTTCTAGAGAGAGAAAAAAGAAGTTTGAAATATTAGAGCACTAATAGATCGCACTTCAAAAAGAAGAGCTAATAAAGAGAAAGAAGGCACTTTGTTCTGACTATATCCAACAGTGATTCTCCTTTTAACCAAACAAAATGAATCCAAGGAAGAGAAACAAAACATAAGCCCCTACGATTAATTGGTTCTGGAGGTGACATAATCAACGACGTTCATATATTTACGCCTATTTCAGTAGCATCTCTGGGGAAATGATGTTCTATAACCGATTACAATTTCAATAAAAGAAAATAATCTTATAATAATAAAGTTTATATATAAATCTCCTGTCTTATTTTTTTTTACCGATTCTTATAGAAAGTGTCATATATAGCTCAAAAACATTTCTAATGAGTCTTAAAAACCAATCTCCCGGTATCCTTGCCTCTTCCTTTTTCTTTTGGTTTCGCATTCAGTAGAAGTATCAATTTTGGTCTATCCAATTTGGATTCGTGCTAAAAATTCATTGTCGGTTATAGTGCTCCTTTAATTTGCACTCCATTTGATATGGACACTTTCGTTTTCGACTTTTCACAATTATTTGACAATACTCTGCTAATGAGTTATAAAGTGAAGTTCTCTTTACGAAGAGGATAGATTAAACTTTTCATACGTCAAATGAATTTAAATACCATCGATAAGAAAATCATAAAATGCAAATGGGAACAGTCATTTTTTGGATTTGGCCCCTAGTTAGGCAGTAGCACTTTCATATGTAGCAACTTAGAATTCAGTGCTTTCTCATGTCCCTTCCAGTAGTAGTATGAAAGGACACTCAAACTATTCATTTAACCTAATCTCAGTTTAATAATGGAGTACTCAGTTTCAATTCTCATTTTTTTTTTCCCCTTTCTCCATTTTAGGTACATGGGAATATTATCTAGTTACTGATCGAGACATTTTTGTATATCTGTATATGTCGAAATTGACAAAAAGATAACTTTGCATGTTAAGTTAAAATATTGTATCTAACTAGGTGGAAATAATATTTTTATATGAGGACAGTAAAAAAGATATATGCGTTAATTGGTAGAGCTTAACTAGTATCCATCGCCTATAGAGATCTTTTACATAATCAAATTATCTCTGTTTGTTGTAACAAACAACTTATTTAATTTTTTGTCAAAATTATAAATTTCACTCTTAAAGAGAATTACTTGTAAATAGCTTCTGAATTACCTGATGGTGTAAAAAATTTAGCCATATTATATCTACAAAGAAAAAATCAGGAGATGAGGCAAAACATCCAACAATCCTTGCGTATACAGAAATACTTTTACGTACTGTCAGTAATATTAGGTAATTTTCAATGGCATACCTCTTTTGTTGCCCTATTGACCCTACAATTGGAGGGGTATTTACCCCCAAGAAACTCGTAATCTTGCCCTAAAGATTGGCTGACTCAAATCAGATGACCACATTTCTATATTGTGCGACGTACCTAACGCAATCTTCTTCCTCTATATAAACCATGCATGGACAATCTCCTCTTCTCAAACTTCATAAAGATATCTAAAAAAAGATAAAGAAGAAGAGAAGATACAGCAATGGATCAACAACATTCCACTTGTTTTTCTTCTTCAGGCAAAATTAATGACAAAGAAAAGAAGAAAAAAGGATCAGTTGTGAAACTATCAACTGATCCACAAAGTGTAGCAGCTCGTGAAAGAAGGCATAGAATCAGTGATCGTTTCAAGATTTTGCAAAGTTTAGTCCCTGGTGGTTCTAAAATGGACACAGTTACAATGTTAGAAGAAGCAATTCACTATGTCAAATTTCTCAAGACGCAAATATGGCTGCATCAAACCATGATTAATATTGTAGATGATTATGTTAATCCAAATTATCATCAGCAATTGCTAATGGCTCATGACTCTAATTTTGCTAATTATTATCCTCATGAGAATAACCCAACTCCTGTTGAGAATGCACAAATAAATTATAACTTGGACCAGCTGCAGCTTCCATATGCATTTTCAGATGGACATCAATTCCAAGGAGCAGAAACTAATATTTCTGGTGATGCTTTTATGTACTATTACTAATTAGTTAATTATGTTGCCTAAGTTTAATTAGAATACGTAGTGTGTGGTAGTATGGTATGTTGTTTTCTCTCTTTCTATCTAGCAGCCTAAGGATGGGTTTGTGTTAATTAATTAGATGTAGTAAATTGTAAGTGTTGGTTTGTTGATTAAGTATGTTGCAAGTTTGTGAAGAAGCATGCATCTGGAAATTCAATTTGCCTAATGTATAGCATTTTTTAAATAAAAACTGAATGGACAAAAAGAGTGAAAGAGGAAAGAAAGAGAGAAAATTGAAGAAACCAAATTACGGGAGGTTTAGAAACAATTTATGTACTACCTTTTATTACCTCATATTAATTACAATGTAAAGAATATTTACATAATCAAATCACTTAAAAGAAAAACTTTATGTTATTTAACGGTTTAGCTATTATGTAGTGAAACATCAATCTTTTCTGGTGGCAACGTATCGGCTCATATTTTGAAATTACGTTTGTCAAAATAACTTTTCGTGGAGGTTCTTCCGGAGAGAATTAAATGCATATTTATTTGTCATACTGGGATACTATTCGAATTAAATATCCAGTGGGCCTAAAGCTGCTGATAGAGGCCTGAAAACATGGGCCTAATTCTGCTGAAAGCCCGTTAAATACGCTAACCTGAATAGTGCTTCCTTAAAAGAAAATTAAGGGATATTATCATTTTTTAGCCCGTGTCAGAAACTATTTATATCAATTAGATAGTTGAAAAAGTATATAAATTTTTATAATTTTTATATATAATATACAGAATATGTGTGTGTGTGTATATATATACAAAAATATATATTTTTTTCGACTATTATTTTCAGATCGGTTATACAATATCATTTTCCTAGAATATGAGGTCATCTAAATTAGGATTGTGATTTTATGGAATTTTATGGTTTCTCTGCATGTCAAGAACATATAGGTAAGACAAAGTTTTAGGAGATATCGGAGATAAACTGAACAATAATTTTTCTTGTGTGTTTGAAAGTAAAAGAAAAGATTACAATAAGAAGAAAAAATTATTCATCCTTTATTTTTATTATATGAACCGTAATATCTTATAACTAAGGGAAAAGGGGCAAATATACCCTTTTACTTTCGGATATTATTTAAATTTATCTCCACCGTTATATTATCCGGCCAAATTTACTCCTACCATCACCAAACTTTTAAAAAATTAACCCTTGACCTATTAGGTTATCCAAAATCTCCCAATTTTTTAATTTAAATTGCTTGTTGTTCTTCTTGCTCCACTATTTTCAGAAATTAATATTGATGTGAATGCTATATGTACTAGACTATACAAATTATTCATGGATATTTTGATAACCATTGCACCTACTTCTCTTCTTGTGATAATGGATTTGGAATCGGTTTAGAACTTTATTTATTTTTCAACTATATACACTGTAGAATTCAATGGGTCTATTTATTGTGTATTATCTGCAGCTGTTCATCATGTATGTACATGTATATTCGAATATATTTTGTTATTGTCTAGTAAGTATAGAAGTTCGATCGACTAACTTAAGAGTGCACAATCCATAGGCATTTTATTAAAGCAAAATTGAATTCGATAATGTAAATTCTCCAAGGAACTTCAACTTCTATCACTAATACTTGCAAAGTCTCTATACTTTTGGTGCAACAAATTTATTAAAGATAGGGTATTGTAAATACTTTTAAAATTTAGATAAGCTTCCTAATTTAGATTCTTCAATTTACTATATTTTGTTTACTAACCGTTGTATTACTTTAACATTTTTTTCTCTTATTTTTTTTTTTCAATTAAGGACGCAGGTAAATGCCAACTATTTCAAAAATAGTGAATCAAGAAGAAGAATGAGTGACTTAATTAAAATGATTTGGGAGATTCTGGGTCACCTGACGGACTGAGGAGTAACTTTTAAAAGTTTGCTGACGGTAGGGGTAAATTTGGCTGAATAGTATCACGATAGGGATAAATTTGATCGAATAGTATAACGAATATTAAATATAAACAATATTTGAAAGTATAGGATTAAATTTGGACATTTTCCCCGTAACTAAATGGTAATGACTAATGGGGAATGACTTAGACTTCTCAAGTAGCTTTTGGTTAATTTTTACGTTATAATATACTTTTCTAATGACTGAAAAAACCTAGGCATATAGCTTTCAGCATGATGCCTACATATTAGACAAAAATATAAAATTTCATAAAATTTCAATACAATTAAGCTTCTGTTATGTGTAGGATCTTAGACAAAAATCTAATCAAATTAAATTGGTCGAATAGCCTCGTAAACTCTTGTACTTATTCCAGTTTGTCATCCCGGTCCTTGAAATCCACAAAGTTTCATCAGGACACTTATAGTTATCAAAATATACTACTTTAAACCCCTCTGACCGTTGACTAAACATACATGACAACTTGATGGCTGAGGTGAACAAAATGTATGTATTTCACTCATATAACAAGGTGAGTATGAATATTAAAACGAAAAATAATTAAAATATTAAGAAAAAATATTTTAAAATAAAATAAAAAGACGAGATAAATAGTAAGAAAAGAAAATTAGACGAACCCAAAAATGAAAAACTCTGGTAACTGAATCCTTGCCGTTCTCCTCCTCATCGTCTGCCTCCCTCTCTCAAAAGTAAGTAAAGGATAAAGCTTAGATTCAAAAACATAGATATTCTAAAAAAAAGAAGTTTTGGTCTTTCATAAAACTAAATAACGCAATTCATTCACAACTATTTCTCCCAAAACCATATCCGAATATACATGCATGTTTTCTATTAATTAAACCAAAATGCAAAAGAAACACCGTTCCAATCTAAACGCTTTTAGCATCTGGAACTTCGTTTTGGCAATCTATGAATATTCAACAATTTTTGTAAATTACACCATATCCAATGTTCAAACTTAATTTCACCCAGCTCCTTTGATTAAAAAATGAAGTCTTAAATATCAATTGCTTTGAGCCTTAAAATCGAGTCTCTTGTGTCCAAATCATAAATTGTTTGAGTTTTAGTAATCTTCAAGCTAAACCCACCGATTCTTGAAAGAGAAACCATTGGTGGAGGCTGGAGGGTGGCGGCGATGATGGGTTGGGTGGAAGAGAAAGAAATGAAAAAGATGAAGAGGGAGGAGGAAAGAGAAAATGGAGTAAATTTTATTTTTTTATTAAAAATAGTTTCTGTCAAAAAAATAATATTTTATAATAATAAAAATTATGTGGCATCTTTTATCTGATGTGGGTATCAATCTTAGCGTGATTAAACAACGCAGGGTCAAAAGGGCTTAAAATCATGTGTTTTAATAATTATAAGTGTTCAGATAAAACTTTATGAATTACAAGAACCAAAATAACAAATCGAAATAGTACAATAGTCTCCTAGGCTATTTGGTCCATTAAATTTATTGTTTGCAATTTATCTTGCACTTTTTGGGAGGCTTAATTCACTTACTCGTCGAAGAATGTTAGCCTCAACCGAGGCGAAAACCTTAACTGGAGCAGCCAGGACCATTATAGACTAACATGATGAACAAGTGTAAAGATTCTCTAACATCCTCCCATGTGTATAATCAAAATTCTAGGTTTACACGTGGTTTTGATTCTTTCTTTCTTTCTTTTTTTACCTGTTTTTTATGTTACTATTTAGAGCTAGAACTATAGAACACGAAAAAGAAAATTGTTGTGAATCTGGCTCACTAGAAATTGACTTTGACATTATGTGATACAACTTGAGCATTTAATTCAAGATCTTAAATCAATAAGTTAATTAGTTCAGGATCATTATAAACTAGTTTGGACATTGGCAAAGAGAATAATTGAACGTAAGGACAAAATGGGCTTTGAATGGTAAATTGTTTAGGCACCATTTCGGTATTTTAAATAGCTATCGACAACTTTGCCCATCAACATTCACGAATGTGCTCTACTCCTCCCTCTCATGGTGTAACATAGACTATTATACTTCCATTTTGGTCCATTTCCACTGTCACAGACTCACAGGTAATTTCCCATTTCTGTTTTTAGCCCTTCTATCGAGTTTCTTGTTTTAGCCACGTTCTACTTGCCCGATATTTAATAGGAATAAACTGAATTTCAGGTGGTCCATAAAATTCCTGAACCACTGTAATTGGCAAATTGAAATTTCTGAAGGGCATAGAAACAGGCAAGTATAAGAGCATAATGAAGATTATACTATGATCATAATTCCAACTGTCCAATCAACTCTGCTTTAGATTTCAATAAAGATTATACACAGTCATAATTTGCAAAGTCCAATCAACTATGTTTCAATCCCGAATTAGTTAGAGCCGGCTATATAAATCTTTTGTATCTATTTTGGTCTATTCAAGTTTATAGTGTGTTAGAACTTAGAAGTCCCTGTGATGGTATAGATAATAGGTCTCCTTATATGATCTTGGGCACGCTCCAGATGTCCAATCTGCTTTTAGGATTGAGTTAGGTTCGATGTCCATTTCTTGTGTATATGTTTGAACGAATCAAATGATTTCTCGTAGTTTAACTATTTTTAGCCTCCATCAACCTACTGCAACACTTTACTCTATCCAGGCATGCAAAGTAAGGACGAAGTATCAATTTTCCTTTATAGATAATAAATGTCTTGAAGAGAGAATTGAATTTGCTTTGATTCAATATCCTATGCTAACTGTAATTATATACAGATTACCAAATGTGCAGAGAGAAAGCTTAAAAATCAAAACTTTTTGTGATATATGACTAATAAAGGTGAAGAAGAGGATGGTGTGGGAGGAGAACTAATAGGGGATGAGTATTACTCTAAATAAATCTCAATCTTCAATCGACTATGCTTCAATTCCAAATTAGTCAAGTCGGCTTCATAAACCTTCTGTATCTATTTTGCTTTATTCAGGTCCATAGTGTGTGTCTAGGTGTACACATCGGGGCGAATTAAATGATCCATCATAGTTAAAGTGTTTCAAACGCTGCGTCAACCTACTGCAACCCTTTTACTTTATCCAGGCATGCGACAAATTAAGGACAAATTATGAATTGTACAGAAAAGATAATAAATGACTTGAAGAGAGACTTGAATTTGGTTTGAATCGATATCCTATGCTACCTGTAACTATATACAGATTACAAATGTGCAAAGAGAAAGCTTAAAAATCAAAACCTTTTGTGTAATATGACTAATAAAGGAGAGGAAGAGGATGGTGTAGGAGGAAAAGAAATAGGGGATGATGACATATGACAAGTGCATTTTGGATCATGTATTGCTTTCTTTCTTTGGAGATCTAGTTTACTACAGAAGACACAATACCTCCCAAGAGATGCTTCAGCTTCGAACTCATCCTCATCTTCAGTGTCATCTGGGGTCTCATCTTCAAAGTGATCCACTGCCACAACCTTCGCAGGGTCATATCTGGTGTAAGTGAACCCAAATCTTGGAAACATCAGTTTAAGCATTCTCTCCAATTGTTTGTCGCAGTATTTTCTCCCTTGGTTGTAAAACAACAGAGGTGCAATGGAGATTGCTGCACCTACTCCATATCCCACACCCGTGAATATGATTTGCCAGTCATAAGAGTCATCTTGAGAAGTTGGTAGTGGTGTCAAATCTGGAGCATTGCTTTCGCAACTGTTGTTGAGAGGAAACCCGCATAGGCCTCTGTTTCCTTTAAAGGAAATTGCTGAGAATGTTTGAAATTGATTATTCGATGGGATTCTTCCAAACAATTTGTTGAATGACAAGTTCAGAACTGATAGGAATGTGAGATTTGCAAGCTCCCCAGGGATATCACCAGACAGCTGGTTCCAAGACAGGTCTAGTGATCCAAGCATTTGTAGCTTCCCAATTGATTTTGGAATTGGTCCCTCAAGGGCATTGTGTGACAGGTTCAGGACATAAAGTGAGCTAAGATCACCGACTGTATCTGGAATCACTCCTTGAAATTTATTTGAAGAGAAATCAATAGATGTGAAGACCCTGAGAATCTTCACTAGCTCCATCTCCATCCCTTTGATGGTTATTGTAACTGTGTCCTGATAGTATAAGTTACTTAGTTGGAGGAACCCAAACTGGATGTGGCGTCCTGACTCCATGTAATCTTCAACCGTCATTCCTCTCCAATTTGAAAAGCATTCTGCATTCAACATACCAGTGAAGTTGTTGGAAGCTATATCTATGATCTGGAGATTTTGCCAGCTATTTCTAGTTGGATCACACTCAAGACTTCCTGTGAATAGATTGGAGCGCAAGACTAGGACTCTCAAACTGTATGATTTACTCAACATGCACGGGAAGCTGTCAACAAGTCTGTTATTTCCAGCATTCAGGACCTCCAACAACTCGCAGCTGGCCAGCGACTTCGGCAGCTTCCCTTCTAAGCTATTCCTACTGAGGTCTAAAGTTTTTAGAGCACAACGAATTGGAAATGAATCTGGTATAACACCATTGAGGCTATTACTCCCTAGATTCAGCACTCCAAGAGTTGTACTATTTTCCAGTATACATCGTGGTATTGTTCCATTCAAGGCATTACACGACAAATCAAGAACTTGAAGGTAGCTAGCCTTGCATATGGATTCAGGAATTCTTCCAGTGAGTTCATTATTTGCTACTGAGAAAAAGGAAGCAAAAGCAAGATAATCACCAATATCTAGCGGGATGGAATTGCTGAAATTATTGCTCGAGTAGTCCACAAAGATGGCAGAAGAAGGTGGAGTTGGTAGGTCACCTTTTATACGGTTGGAATGCAAGTCAAAGACTACAAGATTGCTGGAAACATTGTATGGCTGTTCCACGTACTCCAGCTGATTAAAGGAAAGATTCAGGTGAGCGAGAGCTCCATCACCAATTCCCCAAATCCAATTTGGTATTGCCCCCCGTATTTGGTTGTCAGAAAGGTCTAAGTGGATCATCCTTGACTGATTTTGAAGATAAGGAAACTTCTGCAACCGACAAGAAGCTAGATTCAATATGCTCAACTGGGGAAAAGTGAACGAGGTCAAATTGCTGCTACTAGTATCAATGGTCAGGTTATTGTAAGAAAGCTCTAGTCTTGTAAGGTTACTGAGCCTCCCAATCAGGTCAAGTGACATTCTCCCACTAAACAAGTTGGAAGAAAGTGAGAGGACCTTAAGCCTCTCAACTCCAAATATGGACTTGGGAATCGATCCATTCAGATGGTTGTTGCTCAAATCAATAGTATCCAGCAGAGAGGAGGATGCATAGCGGAATTCTTTGACTTGGCCAACAAATTGATTGCCGTTAAGAAAAAGCTGCTGCAAGGAGGGGAGCTCAAAGATATATGCAGGAAGGATCCCGTTGAGCAAGTTGTTCCCTAGATTTATGTAGACAAGCTCTGAGAGTCCTTCAAAATGAGCTGAAGACAAGAGACCAGTTAGACCATTACGAGAAAGGTCTAAGTAGGTGAGTTTCTTGGACTGTTGGAAATATGGGATAGAACCAGTGAAATTGTTCGAGGAGAAATCTAAATAAACAAGATTGGTAAGGTTTGCTATTGTGGAAGGTATTGATCCACTGAAAGTGCAATTGAGGAGCTCTAACCTGGACAAGTTATGAAGGTTTGAAATGGACTCTGGTAATGAACCAGAAAAGTTTGTGTCGCTTAGTGATATCGTCCTCAAAGATCTGTTTCGAGAAAATTTTGGAAAACTGCCACTAAGCAACTTATTATATGACAATATCAAAATATCTAGAACTTGCAAGTGAAAGATCTTTTCAGGAAATACTCCCTGAAGATTACAAGAACTAAGGGTCAATGTAGTCAAGTTTGTGAAATTGGCAAAATATTCAGTAACTGCGGTAGAGAGATTATTCTGGTCAAGATGGATGATAGAAAGAAATTGAAGCTTGAAAAGTGATTCATCAATAGGGCCTGAAATTCGACAAGCACGCAAGCTCAAGACTGTCAAGTTAGGCAAATATGAAGATAAAGATTGACACCACTCACTCTTCTGAGCTGAAAGATCAACACCATCAAGGTAAAGCTCTCTAAGCTCTGTTGAATTCTCAATGAACTGTTTCAAATTGGGATTCTCTAGTTTTAGAGGTTGAATTCCAGGGAAAAGAGTTGATAGATCAAGAGTAACTAGCCTTGTTAATCTTGATAACATCATAGGAATTTGCCCAACAAAACCGGCATTCGATAAATTCAGGTACTTCAAGTTCGTTAAGTTGTCTACACCAACTGGTATTCCAACATTGAACCTGTTGTAAGCCAAATTTAGCTTCTCAAGATACTGGAGACTGAAAAGAGCACTTGAATTCTCAATTCCACCAGAAATCGCCTCATTATCCAATTCCAAGTTAATCACGTGACCAGAGCTATCACATGTCACCCCATCCCATTTGCAACAGTCACTTGTGTTCTTGTCCCAACGTGCCAATTTGTGTGACAAACTAGAGTCATATTGTAGGTTGCCCTTCAACTGCAGCAACAATGATTTTTGATCATCAAGACATTGAGAGCAAACCAAGAAAACTTCGTTACCTGATAAGATTTGCCAAAAGGGTATCAAGAAAAGCCATAGAAAGTGTATAATTCTCATTGCATATAACTTGTATAGACTCCCATAAGACTGCAAAATGAAGTCGTGATAGAATTATAACCCATCAAACTTCTTCTTTTCCACTTTGTAACTTCACCTTTGTTCACGTTCTGACTAAAGTAAAGGAGAAGATAGAAAACAGAGTAATTGCAGAGAAGTTTGAAGAAGAGAAAAGAAGAAGAAATGATGCAAGAAATGGTCAAAAGGAAAATAGGAGAACTGCTGGTTGCGTATTCTACGCGTTTTTATGTCGGCTTATTTGTTTATTCTTTGGATGACTTTGACGCTACTGGTATCTTATTTGTCTATGTTGAATAAATTAATCATAACCTTGACCTTTTGCATTTGTTTGAATTTATGATTGGGCATTTTCAATAACAACTTACTCTCGTATGATGTTTACACCAAATTAATAGGTAAGCTATGTGTTTTGATCACAAATCTGTATCTTCTAATCATGAGTAATAATATATATAATTATTTTAAGTTTTAAATATTAATGCTACAATGCCTGGAATAATTTAAATACGACTAAATATTTAGCAATCAGTTTCTACGCCGGGAGTGGGGTTGGCTATTTTCCATGGTATTCTCTCACATGCAATTTCATTGACCCCTCTCTCTCTCTCTCTCTTTTTTAAATGAGTCATAGGTGAAATTTCCATGCAGCTCTTTTTCTTCCTTTTCTTTTTTTTTTTCTTCCTCTTAATCTTTTTTTTTCTTTTTTTGCTTTGGCTATTTTATTGTTATTATTGCCTGTCGCTACTATATTTTCTCCATCTTTTCTTGAGCCCACGGTTCATTGAAAATAACCTTTCTATCTTCTCGAGATAAGGATAAGATCTGTGTATATAATACACTCTTCAAATCCCACTTATAAAATTTACACTGATTTTATTATTGTTGCCTCTTAATCTCTCTTTTGCTTATAGATCAACAACCCAAAGTAAAGTATGATAGCCTAAAAGTCTAAAGGCTCGTTTGATTATTGGGATTGTGATAATACTTCCGACATGAAATTCATTGTTATTTTAATTTTTGTTTGGTTGCATTTTTTATTTTCGATGTAAATTATACCGATATAATTTTGTATCAAATTTAATATGGGATAATAATCCAAAGATTAGTTATTCCTAGATAAAATAAGTAAGATATCACTCTTTTACCGGTTAAAATTAGAAATAAAGTTTAACCAATTCGTCTAATTTAAAATTGAAGATATGTTTGGATTATACATCGTATATCTCATATGTAATGCAAGAACCAAACAAATCATAAATACTAAAAGATTTCCAGAGATTATTAATTTCAATAATATAATTTCGGCATTATAATCTCAATATTATTTTATCCGAAAACCAAATGATCGCTTACTGGTGGATTTGAAATTTTACTCAGCAACCGCTTGCGTACGTTATCTAGAATAATTGATTATTTTTGTCCAATAATGAATTTCCAATTTCATTTTTTAACTAAAGGGGAAAAAGCAGAAAATTAGTAAGTAACAAGTCAAAATAATTGGTAGACAAATGTAAAAAGTTTAAACTTAAGCGAATGGAATTAGCTTCTAAGTGGGATTACTATGAAAAGGTGTGACTTGTTTTTATAGTGTATATATTCGTTTTTCCCCTTTTGATAACAAAATAATAATAGTATAAAATATTAAATTGAAAAAAGCAGTAAAATTATAATAAGTATATATAAAGAAAAGGAAACGGACAGGAGAGAACGGAAGTCATTGAAACAATTAAAGAAGATTTGTTAGTAGAAAATACATATAAAAAAAAAAAGCTAAAAAGTCACTAGCATTCCATTTTAAAAAATGGGGACATTTGCAAATCCATTTCCGTAGAGGAAGCAATTGCCAGTCTGCCAGCCATCTTCTTTAGAAAATTCTGGCCAACTATATGGGCTTAAAAATTGTCTCCACGCAAAATATTTTCTTGTCAGTTCTGTAATGTCAAAAATGAATTTTATCTCGTATTAAAATAAAGATTTAAAGTTACATATATGGATCATTTAACAAATCAGCTACAGCAAATTATTCATCCTAGGTTTAATATTTTACACTTTTTCATGTAAGAAATTTCTACACTGTCAAGTTACTTGAAGGTAATAATAACATTACCAGACGTACATGTACAGAGTAAAATTGGTTAGTGACAGCTGGCGAATAACGGAATGATACGCGGAATTAAAATAAGTGGGACATGAGTAAGCAAACAGCTGACACCGGATTTAAGCATGCTATCGGTGCTGAACGAATCCCGAAGACAGAGTGGCCGGTAACAAAGATTCAAAGTATTGTCATCGGATAGCATTCAATGGGCAGCCGTTACAGAGAATATCTGCATTTATAACCAACCGTTTATACATCCATCAATGACAATTTTATTCTCATTCAAAAGGAGCTTGATTTGAGGGTCTTGCCTCCCTGAATAGAGCTACAAATAGGAGGATCAACTCCTGACGATGTGGAGGATGAGCACGTTGTGGAAACAGTTAAAATCTTGAGAGAACAACAAAAGGCGGTTATGGATCACCTCTCAAGGCAAGATCGGGTGATGACGGAATTGAAGCAGGCATTATCAGGGGCTTCATATCAGACGACTCAAAGAACCGACAACGGCACTCCAAGGGAAGAGGTCGATTTTGACGAGGCCGAAGGTACCGGTAGCGGATCTAGGAACAACAACTTAAATGACCCTTTCAAAACCGAGCTCATGAGATTCATGAGAGAAATGAATGAATGAATGGATCAGAAAGCAAAGAAATTTCATACTCGGATTGATCAGATCTTGGGAGCGCCGCCTGTGTTGAAGGGACAAGATTCAATGAAATATACGCAGTTTCCATTTAAGCCAAGTGCGGCACCGAGTTGATTCCAAGAGGTTTAAGATGCCGGATATTCTAAAATATGATGAGACTTCGAATCCACATGAACACATCACGACCAATACTACGACAGTAAAAGAAAACGACTTGGTCCAGTATGAGATCGAATCAGTTTTGTTGAAAAAGTTTGGCGAGACCCTTACGAAGGGTGCCCTAACGTGGTATTCTCTCTTACCCGAGCACTCTATTGATTCTTTTGAAATGCTCGTAGATTCATTTATCAAAGCTCATGCTGGAGCAAGAAAGGTCCCATCAAGGAAGGAGGATATATTCAGAATATCCCAAGGAGAATCTGAATTGTTGCGGGAGTTCGTGATCCGGTTCTACAAAGAAAGGATGTTGTTACCAACGGTTCTGGATGAATGGGCGGCAGAGGCATTTACAAAAGGTCTCAACTCGTTGAGCTTCGATGTCTCTTGGAAATTGAAGGAAAGCTTGCTTGAATTTCAAGAAACCACACAATCGCTACGAGTCGAAGATCAGAATAGTAGATGACCAACTTAGTTCTTAGGTGTCTTCCGAAGTATAGAATCGCGATTGGAATCAAGGTAGATTAAAAAATAATTTTGATGCAAATTGGAGGCCCCCGAGAAGTCATTTTCAACCTTACAAGAGGGCCGATGGGCGTAGTAATAAAGGATTCCAGTCATCGGATAGATTCGTTCCCAATATAAGGATGTATCGCGGTCGGAGTAGCAGATCGTTGCAGGAAAAAGAGGCGTCGAGGTCTCGGGATCCCCCATATCCCAGGTTATCCGATTACAACTTCAACATCACCCTAGTAGAATCGGCAATGAGGAATATTAAAGCAGATAGGTTCCCAAAACCAATCTGGTCGAATTCTAGCCAAAGGGATTTTAATCTATGGTGTGAATTCCATAGGAGTCACAGCCATAGGACTAGGTACTGCCGGCATCTTCGTGAAGAGGTGGTGACGCTGTTGAAGAATGGCCACCTTAGAGAGTTTTTAAGTGACCGCGCTAAAAACAACTATGGGAGAAATCAAGATAATGCAGAACCATCAAAGCCGGCAGTAGGGTCACCTCGGATGACAGTCAACATGATCTTCGGAGGAGATGAAGTCAATGGGATGACATTTTTGACAGCAAAGAATACAAAGATATTGGTGACTCATGTCAAGAGGATTAGGAGGTCTTAGAAGATGACATCGCCTTCACAGAGGAAGATGCTGATGGAATCCTTCTACCGCACAATGATGCTTTGGTAATTTCTCTTAATATTTTAGATTTTATGATTAAGTGTGTTTTGATTGATCCAGGAAGTTCAACCAACATAATATAATGGAGGGTTCTAGAACAAGCAAAGCTAACCAGAAACATCATTCCGGCGACAAAGCTTCTAGCTGGCTTCAATCTAACAAGTGTGACAACCCGAGAGGAAATTTTGCTGCCTACACATGCCGAAGGTATAACAAAGACCACCCTGTTCAAAGTGGTAGATGGAGACATGGGCTATAATGTAATCATCGGAAGGCCGTGGATACATGAAATGAAGGTCGTACCTTCAACCTACCATCAATTGTTAAAGTTTCCAAGACCAGAAGGGATCAAGCAGATCAGAGAAGATCAACCGGCTGCAAGGAAGATGAATGCGGTAGCCGTTTCCAATAGCAAGGGAAAAGAAACCAGCAAATAGCAATCATAGAAACTGGTGCCTTCTCTCATCCCAATTGAAAATGATAAAGACGAGGAGACATCAAAATTATATCAGCTATCGAGGTCTTCTCAGGTACCGAAGGAGATGGATGCGACCAAGCCAACTACAGAAGAGCTGAACAAGTGCTCTGTTCGAAGAATTTTTGGAAAGAAAATTCCATTTAGGAACGGGGTTTAGTCCCCAACTCAGGTTAAAACTTATAGATTTTCTTAAATCTAACATTGATTGCTTTGCTTGTCGCATTTAGATATGATAGGTATTTCCTTAGAGGTGGCGGTACACAAACTGAATCTGGATTCAAACATCCCTCCAGTAAGGTAGAAGAAACAACCGATAGCAGAGATTAGAAACAGGTTTGTTAAGGAAGAGGTAACCCAATTACTTAACACCGGTTTAATTCGAGAGGTAAAGTAACCGGAGTGGCTAGCTAATTTAGTAGTAGTGCCTAAAATGAATAACAAATTTATGATGTGTGTAGACTATAAGGATTTAAATAAGGCGTGCCCAAAGACTCTTTACCATTGCCAAATATTAATCAAATGATTGATGCTACGGCTGGACACGAGTTGATGAGTTTTCTTGATGCTTATTCCGGGTATAATCAAATTAGGATGAACCTAGAAGATCAGGAAAAGACTTCCTTCATCACAAACTTTGGCATGTGTTGCAATAATGTGATGCCTTTTAGGCTTAAAAATGCCGGAGCCACTTATCAGAGGCTCGTTAATAAGATGTTTGCAAAACAGATAGGTAAGACGATGGAAGTTTATGTTGACGACATGTTAGTTAAGTCTCTTATTGCAGGAGATCATATGGAACATCTCCAAGAGGCGTTTGACATTTTGAGAAAGTACAACATGAAACTCAATCGGGAGAAGTGTGCCTTCGAGGTTGGCTCCGGTAAATTCTTGGGGTTTCTGGTCTCGCAAAGAGGATCGAAGTAAACCCTAAAAACATCAAAGCCTTCGAGGAATCCTGGACTAGCTAACATGTATGAAGGAAGTATAGAGGTTGACCGGTAGGTTGGCAGCTCTAAGTAGGTTCATCTTAATGTCCTCGAAGAAGTGCCACATCTTCTTTGAAAAAGAAAAATGATTTCATGTGGACTCCGGAATGCTAATAGGAACTGAGGGACCTAAAAGGTACCTATCTAGCCCTCCGTTATTGTCAAAACCGGGAGAAGGTGAGCAATTGCTAGTTTATCTAGCACTCTCGGAAGTAGCGGTAAGTGCTATTTTGGTCAGTGAAGAAGAAGGTATAAAATTTTTCGTTTATTATCTTAGTAAAGTATTAGCAGGAGCAGAGACCCGATATTTACAACTGGAAAAGCTAGCCTTAGCTCTCGTAGTTGCCTCTCGAAAGCTTAGGCCTTATTTTCAATGTCATCCAATGGCCGTTATGACAACTTTTCCCTTAAGGAATGTCCTTCAAAAGCCCGATTTGTCGGGTTATTTGGCTAAATGTCAGTCGAAGTTAGTGAATTCGACATAGAATACAAGCCCAGGACTGCAATCAATTCACAAGTTTTGGCCCACTTCGTGGTCGATTTTACTCCGGGTTTAATGCCTTTAGCTGCTAAAGAAGCAGTGTTGGTATCGGGAACAATATCGGGAGTGTGGATCTCGTTTACGAATGGAGCTTCCAACGTAAAAGGTTCTGATCTCGGGGTAGTATTAATCATTCCTTCGGAAGAAACCCTGAGGTAGTCCATTAGAATCGTACCATTAACTAACAATGAAGCCGAGGAAGAGGCTTTGGTTGCAGGAGTTGAACTAGCTCAGGGACTAGTTTCCGAGGTCATCGAGATCAAATGCAACTCCCAGCTGGTGGTAAACCAAGTGTATAGAATTTTCAACACCAAGGAGGAGCGCATGCAGCAGTACTTGAACAAGGTTCAAGCATTACTTGCACGGTTCAGAGAGTGGTCAATCATCCACATTTTGAGGGAGGAAAATGTGGAGGCAGGCGCGTTGGCTAATTTGGGTTCATCCACAGAGATGAAAGGATCTGATTCCGGTGCGGTCGTTCAATTGATGCATTCGGTGTTGGATGTGAATGGCTACTGTGAAGTTAATTCAACCAACTTAATTTGGGACTGGAGGAACGAGTTCATTGAATATCTAAGACATAGAAAATTGCCCGAAGACCCAAAAGCATCCCCGGTACTATGGACCAAGGCGACTCGTTACTGTCTTGTTAATGGACAGTTATACAGGAGGTCATTCCAGGGACCATTGGCTCGGTGTTTGGGGGCCTCGAAGGCTAACTACGTGATGAGGGAAGTTCACGAAAGAGTATGTGGGAATCATTTCGGTGTAGACTCGTTGGTTCTCAAGTTAGTAAAGCATGGCTACTATTGGCCCCGGATGGAGCAATACGTGAAGAAATTTGTGCAAAAGTGCGATAATTGTCAGTGGCATGCATAGTTAATGTATCAACCGGTGGAACTTTTGCATTTGGTTGTGTCGCTATGGCCATTCATGAAATAGGGATGGACATAGTTGGTTCCTTGCCACAGGGACCTGATAAAGTAAAATTTCTTTTGGTTTTAACCGATTATTTTACTAAGTGGATTGAAGTAGGTGCTTACCAAAAGATCGGAGAAGGAGAGGTGATCCGTTTCATTTGGGACCACATCGTCTGCCTATTTGGAATAACAAAAGAAATTGCTCGTGACAATGTGCCACAATTCATAGGTTCCATAGTCACAAAGTTTTTGGAAGGATTGAAGATCAAACGAATTACATCTTTACCATACGACCCGAGTGCTAATGGACAGTCGGAGTCAACCAACAAGGAAATTATTCAAAGCCTTAAAAAGAAGTTAGAGGATGCTAAAGGCAAGTGGCCAGATGAGCTACTGCGTGTGTTATGGACATTCCGGACAACGGCAAAGTTGAGCACGGGTGAAATACCCTTTTCACTTGTATACGGTTCAGATGCATTGATACAGGTGGAAGTGGGGGAACCGGCCTTAAGGTTTTCCCGAGCAAATAAAGAAGCAAAAAATGAAGCATTGCTGGTTAGATTGGATTTGCTTGAAGAGCACCGAGATCTGGCGTATGTGAGGATGGTGGCACAAAAGCAAAGGATGGAAAAGTATTAAAACTGCAGAGCGAACCTCCAATATTTCAAAGTTGGGGATTTGGTTCTGAGAAAAGTCACTCAAATTACTCGAAAAGTTAATGCCGGGAAGCTGGGACCAACATGTGAATGACCTTATCTGATTTTGGCTATAAGCGGTAAAGGTTCATATGAATTGGAAGATCAATATAGATTCAAATTTCCAAGCAATTGGAACATGACCCACCTTAAAAGATATTATTGCTAAAGATCCTTGTTGGTACTGAAAGTATGCGCACTCTTTTTTCCTTCGACTAGTTTTTATCCCAATCAGGTTTTTCTGGCAAGGATTTTAATGAGGTAGCAACGTAAAGCATATTACGAAGGAGGGATCATCAGCAATCCGGTGAACCAACAACTGAAGGCTCTGTCACCTCCACTTTAGCACAACTCGTATGGCAATCAATCTGTGGATGGTTAAATAATCTTTGGCTCGATGGTATAAATCATCTCCTAAAACTCTCACTATTTCCATTGGACTCTGAAAACAGATTATTTACTCATCCACAAGGTGTATCCATTAACGAGGAAGCAATGCAAAAGCATACTACGAAGGAGATGTCATCGGCAAATGTAAGACTTCCAGTGTTCGAATTCTCATACTTAGTATCCGAACACTGGGAGGTGGGGGGATAATACACGACAAAGCACTAAAAGTGTTACGAAGACCGGGGACTGTTAAAACTGGGATCAATATCTTATCAGGACCGGGGACTGCATGATCAATAACCTAGAAGTAAGTTGTACAAGTTAGCAACATGTTTTGGTAGCTTTATTTACTTAAGCAAATGAATGTTTATATAAATGTACTTTTAAAGATAAAGGGAATAAATTAAAGTCCTTTTATTTTTATCTTATTTCGTGTCCAAACGATAAGTTAATTTATTTTATCGTTTGAAAGTTAACAAAAACTTCAAATGCTTATGCCGGAATGAACAAGAGACGTCCTCTTTTATGAAACCCTCATAGTAAAGGGTAGATTCTTGAAGTGTTTATGCCTGGAATCAAAAGCTATCAGATGTGAAAAGATTCCCAAAGCTTTTGTTAGTTAAATGAAAAAAAAAAAAAATTTGCACAACACTTAAGCAAAAGGTTTCTTTCATTGATTAAAATGCTAAAGTTAGTAAAGAGTTTCGGCATAATTATAAAAAGTAAAGAAAAATATATACATTAATTCGTACTGCCAGAACCAGAAAGGAGAGAAGAGACTTTATTTTCTTTAGTGGAAGAGGCTGTTCCGCTTCTGGTTCGAGGCTTTCATCTTCTTCAGTTCCTCCCCGGTTTCCGAATACTCGGAGTTAGTATCTGAAGAATCAGAAGCAACAGTTCGAGCAGGGAGATTCTTATGAGCAGTTGATTCAACTCTCGGGCCTTGTCAATGCATTCATCAATATTAGCATTGTCCTCTTTGGCCTCCTCTAAGGTCTTCCTCTTCGTATGATAAATGGCATAGGTTTTCACGAAGACGATTGAATCCTCTTGGTCTTGGAGTTTTTCTTGGAGCTTATCAATCTTAGATTGGAGCTTTTCATTTTCGGCTTTCATTGTGCTGATTTTGGAATCAAGCTCAACATTGATGGTTGAGTGAAGTCGATTCTGCGCCATGACTCTTTTGAGTCTTTCTTCCATTTTTGCTCTCCTCTCTTCGGCAATGTTGGTCTCCTCGGTTTTGGAGCGTAAGCTAGCCTCCAAGTTATTTACTTTCTCCTTGAAGGCAGACTCACGCTCGGCAGCAGCGGTTATAGTATCGTGAAGTTTGTCTCACTTAGCCTTAGCATCTTTAAGGTCTTTATGTAATTGAGTGGCTTTTTGGCTGCGGGCCATTCTTCTTGCTCGGATTGCTACAACCAAGCCTGAAGTTCACTCATCTGTGTAATTTTTGCCTCCAGTATCAGGAGGCGCTCAACAAGCCGATTCCTTTCATCCAAAAGATGATCTCACTCTGAAGCAAGCTCTTGCTTGTCCAGGATCAACCTTTGCAGGCCTTCGGAAGCAAGGAGGTTGTCCTGAAAAAGGTTAGAACCAAAGTTATTACTGTAGAATATAAACTGAAAGAAGATAGGAGGAATCTAGATTGTTACCTGCGCCGAGCAATGCATCCTATTATTTATTAGGCACTCCCCTAAAAGAGAGTCCATTTTTCTCAAATCCTTTTCTAAGGCCAGTGGCTTCAAATAATTGTAAAGCTCCACCGGCTTGGAAAGAATACGACACTCCTTCGAAACTGAAAGAATGGTACTTTGTTTTCCATGAGGGTTTTGAGAGGGTACCGAATAAGTATTTCCCAAGTTTCCGTGGTTGGGAGACTGTGGAGAAGCGGCATTTCCAACTTGATTAGCTGACGCCGGTGGAGAAGAAGCAAGTGATGCAGATGGAGAAGAAGCAGCTGGTGTAGAATGAGTGGAAGTTGTTATTGGCTCAGTAGTTGGTGGTAGAGGAAGTTCAGGGACCTAACTCCTTTGACCGGAGGCGTCAACAGGGATCGGAAAGCTGGAATCAACATTTTCGTCCAAATCTATTTTCTCCAAGAGTCCTTGAACTTCTTCTGGTGGTGGAGTTTGAATCTCTCCCAACTGAGCATCTGGTTGAGCTAATGAAGATCTTTCCTTCTTTGAAGGAGGCCTCTTCACCACCAGCCCCTTCATCATCATCAAGGACTACTATAGTTTGTCCGGTTAGTGTTTCTTTTATTCTCTTTTCCTGAGTCCTAACCGAGGAGATACATTTTCTTTTTGGTTTCTTGTTTTTGGGAAGGGTACTCCGGGAGGAGGCACCTTCATTGGAGGTGGGGGTAGATTCAGAGCACCCCTCTGGTTAAGGGCACCCTGCAGTACTCATTCAGCTTCGGCCGGATCATCAAGAACCTCGATGTCGGGGCACATATAGAACTCTTCGGAAGTCCTATGTGGAGCAAAAAGAAAGTTAACAGATCCTAAGTTGCTTTGTACGAATGCGATTGAAAGAAAGAAGAGTTTTTGCTTACCATGGTTCTTGGATTTCCATCCATATTTGGGAGCCATTTCTTTCCACAGTGTAGTTTCTAGAGTAGTAATATCCAGAATTTTCTGAACCCATTGGGCCAGACTTTGAACCCTTGATGATTCCCAATGAGTAGCTGGAATGAAGGAAATAAAAAGTTAGTGACGAAAGAAGTTTTTTTTTTTACATGGAAAGGAAACAGAGACCCGAAGATTTATGGAAAAGATTCCGTCATTTGGGAAAAGCTGGTGCTGCGTCGGGATGATGTCGCCGGTAGCAATAACAACGAACCATTTCATCCATCCACGGTCGTTGTAGTCGTCAAGGCTGGTAAGGAGGGAATGGTGTGCTTGCTAAGGTTTAGCATGCCCCCACAGAAAATCTTTGTGGATTAAATGTTTATTATATGTGCGAGAGTTAGGATTTCTCCGATCTCAGAGCACAATTGGCGGAGGCAGGCTACCGTGTGCCATATGGATGGACCTACTTGTGCCAAGTAGACTTGGTACCGGTGGCAAAACTTTAAGATATTCGGTCAATTCCTTCACCCGCTCCCAAGGTGAAATGGCCCCAATTGAAGGGGTATGTAAACGTACATGAACTCCGGCTTGGAGTAGGTAACTCGTTCTCTCTCATCATGGGTGAGGATTTCAACATTCCTCCTTCAGGACAGGGATGCTAGGAGGACGAATGGAAGAAGGGTACCTACGAACAGGCCAAAATCTGTCGCTTTTGGAGTTTGCAGGTGTTTTTTTTTCCTCTTGAAGATCAGATGTTGTGCTAAGGTGAAGTGGTGTGATAGTGTTTACGATTGGAGGTTCAGACTCGACATCAACCTCTTTGGTTCTATTTTTCTTTGGTCCTCCGCCGAAGAGAAGGCTAGAGTTTCCAAAAGAAGCAGTGCTTGAAGACATGTTTATGAAGAAAAATTTTACTGAGAAATTTGAGTTTTGCAGAAGGGTTCTAAGGAGATTCAAAGAAGAAGAAGAAGGAATTATGAAAGTAAAGAGTAAAAATAATGAGTAATGGAGAAGTTACCTCGAAAACTAGCAAAAATATTTGCTGTATCATGGAGCAAGACATGTTCGGGTCATTAATGCGAGACGACGTGCGTCCTTCAAGTGTCATAGGCTGTTTAGTAACTTTCCCGCCAAGAAAGAAACTCTTATCTACTTCCCGGTAACACTAAGTTGCATCACCAAAAAAGTAGGGAGACTATCTGTATGGGATAAAATTAGTTAGTGACAGCTGGGCGAATGACAAAATGACAAGTGAAATTAAAGACAGGTGGGACGTGAGTCAGCAAACAGCTGTCACCAGATTTAAGCATGGAATTGGTGCTGAACGAATTCTGAAGACAGAGTAGCTGGTAACAAAGATTCAAAGAATTGTCATCGGATAGAGTTCAATGGGCAGCCGTTACAGAGAATATTTGTATTTACAACCAACCGTTATGCATCCATCAATGACGATTTTATTCTCATATCAAGAGGACCTTGATTTGGGGTCCTAGTCTCCCTGAATAGAGCTATAATAGGAGGATCAACATCCATTGTAGACATGAAATACTCTTTACACAAAAAGCTATATTCTACTATCTCAAGTACAAAGTTATTTACTTTCTTCTGCTTTCAATATTGTTTGTACTTCTGCTATCGAAAAGATCAAGCGCATAGCCAGGCTTGTGTTTCCTTTAACTTTTTTTCATAATCTTTTTGTTCTTATTTTACGTAATATATTTTGGATCAAATTGATTCACTTGTTTATAAATCACATTATAAATTTAAGTGTGCCGTTTTACGGGTGAACAGTACATATAAAATATTGTGTGCTTAAGCACTCATTGTTTTGACCCGACACCGTATTTTTATATTGGAAATTAGTATTAGTATAAGAAAAAACTGACTGAGTACCCTTTTGTGATTAGTAGCTATTATAAATTACAGGTGATTGTCTATAGCAAATATGTTCGATCAATTGGTAGACCTGAAAAATATGGTCAACAACTGCTTAAACTACTTTAATACAGAGTTAATGCATACTATAATTTAAAGCTTTTCTGGTTTATTTAACCACATCACTATATTCAGTTACCTGCAGAAGACTTTTAAATAACTTGTTATTGTGTAGACAAATTCACGTCGCTACCATATATATATATATATAGAAATTAAGTTGAAGTTATAAACTTAATTATTTCGGAAAACAAAAAAGAAAAAGATGCTAGCTACCAAAGTGGAAAATGATGATCACAAACACTTCATCCGTTGCAATTTAATTATTTTGTTAGCTGAGATACATTGAATGAGTCCACTTATTATTATAAGAATGAACTATAAGTTTGATTGGATTCTAACTAACTTACAATAATTTGATTAAATAGCTATATATTATGATTATAGACCAAAAATTCAAATTGTGTTCTACCAAACATGCTCCAAGTAAGATTTAGCTGAAAAAATTGAATTTGATAGGTCTGGTAGCGGTTGGGATTGTTGTTGATTTTGAGTAAAATTCTTGAAATGATCTTAATTTAAACTTCCTACATCATTTGTTCATTAGTTTAACAATCTAGCTATTTGCAGGTTTTTTATGTAATTAACAGAAGAACTTAATTGGGTAACACTAGTTATGAGGAGGTCATTAGATCGAAATAACATTATAATTTGAATTGATTTCCTATTTCTCATCGAACTGTCTTACACAAACTGGAAAAAAAAGAAGAACCAAAAATGTAAAAGTAAAAGGTGGGTTTTTCCATCTAAGTTTTAGTAGATATAGTTATCTGATATTTATAACGGAAATTGGCTAAAATTGCCCTCAGATTAATGGAGTTGGTACAGTAATACCCTCCGTTCTCTTATTTTTTAAAATTTATCCCTACTATTTTCTTTTCGGCTCAAGTCTACCCCTATAACTAACAATCTTAGTTTGGTAAAAAAGAACTTTAATTAATTTGCACGTGTTATTGTCCCACTGGCCTTACTTAAAACTCAGCCAAATTAAAATGAACCCGACTCCATCCAAAGACCCGTAAACAAAAATACCTTTTCTCTTAGTCAATCCTTTTTCCTCTCTCTTCCGTTTCTTTCTCCTCTTTCTTTTTAAAAATACTCCAACATCTAGAACTCTCTATGGTGAGCCAATGTAAAAGACAAAGGTCTAGGTCTTAGCAGAGACCAAATATAACTATGTTATAGTTGAAATTGGATGCGGAGTTGTAAGAAAATATACACCAAAAAATGTTGCAAATGCTCAATGACCATCATCGCCGACTCTCTATTAGTGTTCATATATTCAGGTGAAAGTTGTATGACGTAAACTGTTGGTGACTAAAAATTTTGGTATCTGAAAACAAAATTTTAATGGTGGTTGTTGTGATTATTCATATAAAGTGCAAGGTCAAAAAAAAAAAGATGAGAAGAAGAAGAATATGAGCGCACACGCTAGAGGGGGGGGGTGGGGGTGGAAGGAAGGGAAGAAATTGATACGGTGATGCATTTTTTTGAGAAGAGGACGACAGTTTGGGAAGGAGAAGAGCAAAGAAAAGTAAGTTTTTTGGATATGGGTTTTACATACGGGTGGGTATATTTTAATTTGAGTGAATTTTAAGTTAGGCCAATGAGACGATGACACGTAATTAAAGCTTTTTTTTATCAAACAGGGCTGTTAGTCATAAGAGTGGTGTTGAGCCGAAAAGAAAACGGTGAGTGTAATTTTTATAAAATAGATGGACGGATGGTATTACCAATACCACACCAACTCCAATAGTTTAAGGATAATTTTGGCCTTTCTGTATTTATAATGATAGAAGATAGCAGGTATCAAGTGAACTAATCATGGTGCCGCAAACTGATTCAAGTATCACCGGTACTAGGAAAAAAAACGTAAAAAAATGTATGAACTAGAAATACTATTTACAAAATGTACAAAATAAAAATACTATTTATTGTGTTTTTCTATTGAGATATTAACTATAGCACAGCACTGCCAATGAGAACCTTCTAGATTATATTTTAAGGTAGTAATCATATATTTGAAAGGAATCATTAGGTTTAGGTTTTTTGACTTGGTTTCTCTTTGTCAATATTTAAAACTTCCTACTGTAAATTTTAAAAGAAAACTAATGGAAGGTTCAAGTTATATTCTAAAATTACTTCTTTTACGTTAAATTTATCTTTTCGTAGTCGCTATGACATAACTTTAAAAAGTAGATTGACGCAGAGAAAAATGGAAAACTGGACAGGCTTTAACTTCTCTTTAATTTTGTAAATTAATTTTATTCATTAATATTAATGAAACTGGAGAACTACCAGCGAGAATAAACGCAAAAGTCTACTCTTTTTTTTTTTTTTTTTTTTTGTCCAATTGAAGAAGCGTTTTTTGTCACCGAACTACTTGTTTAAATTTTAAAATTTAAACAGGCTTCCTTTTGGAATTGAGAGATTGTAGAATATTTTTGGTGATACAAAAATAACTTTTGTAAAATAAAAATATTTTCAAAACAAGATATATTAGAAATTTATAATAGCATACATAAATCAGAGAGTATTTTAATGAAACTTAACAAAAATAATAATAATGTTTAACTGTTAGCTGGAGCAAGTAATACAAGCGAGGGAAGTCGTTCTTTTCTTTTGATTGATGAAAATGTTTTCCAATACAAAAACATGTTCCGGTAACCAAATACAAATAATGACTTCCTTATCTAAAACATTGATAGAAACTAAGGGTCCACCAAACTGTACAGAGAACCTGGTTCTCTATCAATTCCCCCAATAACAGCAATAAGTAAAGAACACAACGATATTTACGTGAAAAATTCCCAACTCACAAGATTAAAAACCACGACCTACCCTAGTAGGATTTTCACTTCACTAACTGAGCAAACTTCATATTACAATCTATTGCAATCTAGGAATTAAGCTCTTAATCCCTCACCCCTTACAATAACTCCATTGTAAGCCCTTTGTAGTAACTCTATTACAAAGTCACACTCTTGATTAACTCTAGTCAAACAACCAAAAACAATACTCGTTTAAATGATATCCTACTGAATACTTCTAAAAACCTGTGTAGAAATTACAAGTAACATGAAACAAAGACACAACAATACTAAAAGACATAAGACATAATCAATGCCGGAAACTGGTCCTTTGATTTGTCATTGCTTTGTTCTTCAATGCCTCAAAGGAAATAAGGGCGACTACATAAGAGAATTCAATGTTTAGGTTTTGCAAGTGTTAAAATGAAACCCCTTGCCTCATGTTGATAATATATGTGTGAGGTCATCAAAGATGATGCAAGAGAGTGTCCGCTCTGTTGCACGTTTTAATAGTGCTGTTGTACTGTTGCAAGTACAGTGCAACAACTTTAACAGCTGTAGGGTCGACTTGTACTACGACCAGAGGAACTGAGCACTATCTGTTCTCTGTGATGTCCTCTTATATGATTTCCTTGATAATTGAACCAGACATCTGATTAGTTACTCTGAACGCAAAGAAACTGATTGTATCGGGTTCTTTATCTGGTTCTCTTATGAAGTTTGTTAAATCATCAAAATAAAAGACGCATAACTTATCAAACACCTTCCTAAAATAACTTAACTTCCATCTTATCAAATATGTTTGTTGAAATTAAAAAGGTGGAATACGAGGACAGAGTTTAAATCATGATGTGCTCAATCTATTCCAACAACACTCACTCGAAATAATTCTAATTTGAAAGCCCAAAATTTCAAACTCAAGCTTAAGCGAGACTGAATGGATTTTTAGCTCATCTTCTTCGCTTTCCAGGGAATCATCGAATACACTCAATAATCGAAGTACAATTCTGAAGACCTAAGGAGCCAATTAAGAAGAATGACCCCTGAACAGTTCAATATATAAGAGGAAATATATGAGAATAGAGAGAGAATTCTTATTATCAACCTCTCTGAATGTCTAAAATGTGTAATGAGTCTCCTATATGTACTATGCTGTTAATCCCTCTCCTTAACAACCTGTAACTCCTACTGAAAGCTTACTAACGGTCATAACAACTTTCTAATCGTCCTCTATGAAATGACTGCTATGCCCTTGATATTATTCTAAATGTACATGAATACCCTCTCCTATCCCTCCCATACACTAAGGTATATAACAAGTCTTTCCCTCTCAAAAGTCCTTATCCTCAAGGACAGAGTCTGGAAATTGTAGCCGGAAAGAATTAAGGTCCATCCACGTGCTATCCTCTGCAGCGTAGTTGAACCATTTAATCAGCACACGAGTGATCTATTTATTACGTTTAGATACAGCCCTCCTATCTAGTATAGCTTCAGGTTCCAATACAATGTAGCCATGTGGAGACAGAGTAGCTGGTTAGTCGGGCACAACTGATGCATTGCCAACCTGCAGCTTCAACTGAGACACATGGAAAGTGTTATGAATTTTGGCTTAAGGTGGCAGTTTCAGCTGATATGCAACAGTCCCTATTCCCTTTAAAATTGTAAAAAGGCCAAAGTACTTTGCGTTGAATTTGTGATAAGAATGGTTTTTCAAAGACATCTTCCTGTAAGGTAAAATTTTTACATAAACCTTATCTCCCATATTGAAACTCCTATCACTCATCTCTTTCTGTATGAGCCTTCATCCTGGATTGTGCTAACTGCAGATGGTGCTTTAACAATCTAATGGCACTTTCTCACTAGCTTGTAAGCTCCTATCCACCTGCTCTACCATTGAACTATAAGTAACATAGGGTAAGTGAAGTGGAGGTTTTTGGCCATATAACACCTCATAATGGGTCATTTGAATGGTAGTGTGATAAGCGGAGTTGTACCAGCACTCGGCAAGTGGAAACCATTGAACCCACTACATTTGGACAGCTCCAATTACCTGGCCACAAGTATCGGTTTCAACAACAAATTCCAGAGAAATCTGGAAGGGCAAAAACAGGAGCTGTGCTCATGGCCACTTTTAGTTTCTCAAAGGCTGTAGTAGCTTCATCACGCCACTCAAACATATCATTCTTTAAACGATCACTGAGGGACTTAGCTATTACTTCATATCCCTTGATAAATCTCCGGTAGTATCCAATCAACCCTAAGAATCCTCTGAATTCCTTCACAGTCTTAGGTATAGGCTATTCCAACATTACCTGGACCTTATTTTGGTTTGCTGACATACCCTTTTGAGAATATGGACCAAATAATCAACCTCTGTCTTGCCAAATGCACACTTTCTGAGCTTAACAAATAAAGTATGATGCCTTAACACCTTAAAAGCTTGCTCTAAGTGCAGTAAATGAGTGGTCCTAGAGGGGCTGTGCACCAATATGTCATCAAAGAACACCAATATAAACTTCCTCAAATAAGGTTGAAATATTGTGTTCATTAAGCTCTAGAAAGTGGATGGTGTGTTAATAAGCCCAAATGGCATGACAACAAACTCATAATGGCCATTATGAGACTTGAATGATGTCTTCTCGATGTCACTTTCAGCCATCCTACTCTGGTGTTACCCCCATCTAAGGTCCAGTTTGACAAAAAATTTAGAGCCCCTAACTTATCCATAAGCTTTTCTATAACAGGTATGAGAAACTTATCTTTAATCGTGTAGCTATTAAGTTGTCTAGAATCAATACACAATCGCCAAGAGCCATCTTTTTTCTTAACCATAACTATGGGAGAAGAATATGGACTCGCACTTGGTCTAATGACTCTTGATTTCAACATTTCTTGAATCATCTTCTCGATTTCATCTTTCTGGCTCACAGCATATCTGTAAGGTCAAACATCTACAGGTGGAACCCCTTCCTTAAGAGCAATTATGTGATCATGATCTCTCCTTGGAGGTAGTTCAGTAGGCTCCTCAAACAAGAAATGATATTGATCAAGCAATTCCTGCAAACCTGCAGAGCCATCTATCTGCTGAGAGCTGAGTGTTGCAAGAGTTTGTCCATGTGCTGTATAGAGGCTGCTGACATCATATTCAGTTGAGCAGGTTTGATCAAAAGTTTTTGCATTTTCTGGTTGCTGACCATCTTGGAATCTCCAGGTGGACTTCCCTGAGTGAAATCTTCCTCCCATTAATCTGGAACTCCATCTTCAATTCCTTGAAGTTCCATTTAATATCCTCTAATGTAACCAACCATTGAATTCCCAACACTACATCTGCACCCCCCAAGGGGTATCACTAACATGTCAGTCATAAAATCCATTCCTTGCATCTTCCGTTTTACCTTCTCACTTATGAACTTACTATGGACTTTGCTACCATTAGCAACAGCCACATTAAAAGAAGGAATGGTCTCTAGTTCAATGCCCAGCTTTTTGGCACTGTGAACATCAATGAAATTGTGTGTTGACCCTGAATCCACCAATACATGCACTATCTTACCCTTTACCGACCTCTTCACCCTCATGGTTCTCTAATCTGCAGTAACATCTAGAGCATGAACAGATATGTGAGCATTAAGCTTAGATTCCCCCACATTTTCCTCTTCTCGCACAGGTACTTCCTCAACGTCCTCCTCGAGCTCTAAAACAAACATCTGCCTCTTCTTTTTGCAAATATGACCAGCGACATATTTTTCATTTCACCTAAAACACAACCCCTTGGCTCTCTTCTCATCCATTTCTGTGGTGGACAGTCTTTTTGATCCCTTTATTGCTGGACGATTACTAAAGAACTAGAATACCTCCCTCCATTTGATCCCCCTACTGCTCTCATGCCCCATTATGTGATAATGATTTCTAAAATTCGAACTTCCAGAAGCACTGGAGTAGGTAGCAAAGGTCTAGAATTCCTTATCATTAACTGGTTTTGCTCTCGCTGCAATTTCAATGATTGCTCGGCCACCTTAGCAAGACTGTAAGCCCTCATTAAAGATCTTGGTGCCAGCATCCTTACATGAACTTCAATTTCAGGTTTTAATCCATTCAGAAAATAGCTTATGGAATACTCCCCTGTCAACTCTTATTGATTCAGTAAATTATCGAACGTATCAAAGTATTCCTAAACACCCTCATTCTCCTTTAGTCCCACCAATTCTGCCATAGGATCATTATTCAAGGTGTGCCCAAATCGGAGGCACAAGGCCCTCACATAATCTCCCCAATTAGGAAGCCCACGGCCTAATCTTGATTTTAATAAGGATTAATGACATCGAAGAGCCCTACTCTCCATATTAACCACGACCAATTTCACCTTTAACTCCTCTGAGGTTTCATCCACTTCAAAAAATTCCTCACATCGGCAAATCCAACCCCTAAGATCTTCCCCCAAAATTTGGAAAATTTAACTCGTGAACATCTATTGTTCACCTGGTTATGGTTGCCTGTTTCATTCGCCTGCACTGCTTCATTTCTGTAAGGAACAGCCGTTGCTGAAGCTTGATTCTCAGCCATGGTCACCATGAGCTGACGAATTTCACTTATCGCAGTTCCAACGTCTCAATCCGCTCTCGCAGAGTATCAACATCTGGTCGCAATTCATGATTAATCGTCATCGATCCACACCTCGAAGCCTGCTCTTATATCAAATGGAATGTACTCAATAATCGAAGTACAATTCTAAAGACCTAAGGAGCCAATTTAGAAGAATGGCCCCTGAGCATTTTAATAGAAGAGAACAGAAAGAGAAGTCTTATTATCAATCTTTCTGAATGTCTAAAATGGGTAATGAGTCTCCTATATGAAGTGTGCCGTTAATCCCTCTCCTTAACAACATGAAACTCCTACTGACAGCTTACTAGACGTCATAACAAATTCCTAACTGTCCTCCTATAAAATGACTACTATGCCCTTGATATTATTCTAAATGTACATGAATACCCTCTCCTATCCCTCCCATAAACTAAGGTATGTAACAAACCAAATGGTATTATTCTATGCATAAAATTAATTCCTAAACAATTACCCAATCTATTCCAACAACTAGCTAACTAAACAAAAAAAGAAAAGGACAAAGTAGTTGATGCATGGCTTCAAGTTATTAAAACATAACCCTCGGAAAAGAAGAAAACTAAGTTTGGACCTCGTAATTAAAAATATATCAAATAGGATAATTATTTAAAACAAATTATAATTTAGCCTTTAAATTTACGGTAATAGAGTAGCAAAGATGATGTCGTTATCCAATCTACAACATTTTCTCAAGACGACAGATAAGGCAAACAACGAAAATGCAGCAACAGTCGGCAAGGCAAGCAACAAAAATGCCACAGGGATGGTAGAGCAATGAAGCAGAGAAGTATTACAACCCATATTTGTATACGTTAGATTACGCCGTAAGATAGTCTACATAGGTCCGAGAAGAGATTACCTTTGAGATAATAAGAAATTAGTCCTATTGGTCTTAAATGATGCAAGGGGGTAAAAGGGTGGTTAACAAGTATTAGAAGTTAAACGAATTAAGGATATTGTAACTCGTATTTTCGGGTAAATCGAGAGGTGATTAATATTACCAAGAGGTCATGTTTTAAGTTATTTGAATCGTATAATATTTGTTTCATAAGTTTGGAAGTCAAACGAGTTATGAAACAAAAGTCGACAAAAGTTGTCGCAACTTACGTTCATAATTTTGCTTATACTTTAGGTCAAATGTCAATAAGCTTTTCTCCCAATTTACTTGGAATTACAGGGTGATCTACCCACCAAATTGAAGATCTATGACTCTAGTTTCCAACGCATTAAACTGTTCGTCGATACGATCTCAGAATTGGGAGATATTCGCGTTTTCACGAGACTGCGCCAAGCACCTCTCTATGGGGCCCACATAGGCGGTTTAAGACATATGGATATATATAACACACCTCAACCCCGTTTTAGATCATTAGTTTTCAGTATATTCAGACCTTAGAACCCTAAGAACACCCTCTCAAGGTTCTCTCATGATCCAAGACTAAAACAAAGGGCAAACAACACAAATCAAGTGTCGGGAATCCCGTGGCGCTAGTAAGTTCCTATTTCTTCTTGTTGTTGCTGATTTTTGTGTTGTTCTAGCTCGTGTGGGAGGTTGTTTTAAGTTGTTTATGCTCTGTAAAATACTCCCTCGAGTTTTAATATCAACCTAGGTGATTTCAAACCTTCTAAAGTGATTCTAGTGCCGAAAAACCCTAATTGATTGCTAGCTTTGCTTCCTTGTTCTTGTGGCAGCATTGGAGGGATATCTCGTGGTCAATTAAGGTCAAATTGGGGTTGTTCTTTCTGTTTAAAGGTAAGTAACCTCTTAACCTACATGTATTTAAGATTATCCAAGTTACGGCTAAGTCGTTGAAACTAGAACTTGTGAGATATACATCGAAAGGCTTGCTAGTAATGTTGTTGGTTGGTGGACTGTTTTGGGAGGCTTAATATGATCATTATTGATGTTGTTTGGGTTGTTTGGTGATTGTGTTAACTTGTGGGAATTTATATATATAGGGGAGGTGCTGTCCGTTTCATTGCAAAATAGGTTACAGTTGATACATAATAGTTACGACGCTTAAATGATAACGGTAGTGTCATTTCTCTTATTGTAGACTAAGGAGTCGTGGAATTTTCATAGCTTGAGGTTGGGCAATATATACAATGTACGTGAGACTGTCTCTTTCCTTCTTTTGCATGACTCTGACTGTACATAATGCAATGAACGAGCCTCCAAAGATACTCTACTCTTAGAAGGTAGTAGTACTTATATTGTTTCCCATCTTATGGGAGGATTGATGTTGATGTTACTTCTTTGACCTTACGCCACTCCGAAGGGTTCAAAGTGTGATTCCAATGAGTCCAGCATGCATTATCTATTTTACTTTACCGAGCCGCGCTATAGTCGGTCGGGTATATATATA
>MCJB01018960.1:41196-81623 GCA_002018475.1 Nicotiana obtusifolia | reverse complement strand
ATATATTTGTTTTACTCTACTGAGCCGTGCTATAGTCGGCATCCATTTTACTCTACCGAGTCTGCGCTATAGTCGGCCAGGTATGGCACCTACTGTGCAACCACTGGTCAGTTGGGTATGATATTACCAAGCCTTATGATGGCCGGGGTATGATATGATGATGATGAGGGCCATAGAGGCATATGTATATGATGATTTTAAAAGGATATATATGTATATGCACATCAGGCATTTCATGATTAGTCGCCCTCAGAGGAACTCAGATGTTACAGGGTGTATATTTTCTATCCCTATGCACATTACTGTTCTTACATTATGCTTTCCTGCCTTACATATTTAGTACCTTATTCGTACTGACGTCCTTTTATTTGTGGACGCTGCATGTCGTGATGCAAGTCCTAATAGATAGGTAGGCGAAGCTCCCCCACCACAGTAGGCTGACCAGTTCAGTGGTTATTGGCGAGATCCCTTCTCTGGACTTGCCGTGGTCTTGGTATGCATTTTTGTTATAGGCATTATGGGTATGTCGGGGCCCTGTTCCGGCTATGTTGCATCACTTATGTTCCTGTAGAGGCTCATAGATAGGTTTCGACTCATGTATAGTTAGGATTGCCTTGTCTGCAAATTTATTTTTGTTGTATAGTTTTTCATGACAGCCTTGTCGGCCATGTTATATATGTTTATGTCATTATCTGAAATTTTGGTTGATTAGGATTATTGTCTGCCATTCATACTAATATCATCGGGCCTTATAGATAATAAGAAAGGTTCGATAAAATGTACTTTGGTACTCGGCACGTAAAGGCCCAGGTGCCCGTCATGGCCCTCCGGTTTGGGTCGTGACAAGAAGTTAGCCACTTTATAATAAAAATTAATTTAGGACTAATATTAGTAGAATTTTATGAGTAATTGGCTAATATTGGTAGTATTTTATAAGTTATTTAATATTAATATAATTTTTGCTCTGAAATGCCAAACTAAATAGTTTTTTGTTGTGAGATAACCATAAAAATAATCTACAAGTAAATATTACTTACCAATAATTAGCCATTAAGTCATGGTACCAAAAATATCTAGAAAAACTTTACAATGATAGACTATTGTTATAAATAGAATAGTATTTAAGGTGAATGTAAATATTTTAGAGAGATTTTAGAGTTTGTTACTTTGTGGCTAAGTCACTTTTTTCCTATAAATAAAGGGGTTCTGTTCCATTGTAAATAATCCCAAAATCAATAAGAATTCTCTCTCTACTGTTTTATGCAATACTCTTTTTCTTCTTCTTTTATTGTTTCATAACACGTTATCAGCACGTGACTCTAGGGATACGTGCATGGTGCTCAACTGGTACATAATATTGAGCATATTGATTGTCAATTGTTCTATGATTCCTTCAGGAATAAATTCTGGATTTTAGGTAAATATTTTACCTTATTTTTATCTTTTAAATTCTTGAAATTCTTTTATTTGATTTTAAATACAAGCTAAGACAATAAGTTTTGATTATAACTCTAATAGAGTTTATAAGAAATTATATCCACCTGAAGTTGTAAAATTTTTATGTCTTGCCATGATCAAATTCATGTATGATTATGAGCACAAGAAGTGGAAATCCGTCCCGTTGAATTTGCTTCATTCTCGTTTCTTAAGAGAATGTGGTAGCAATATGTAATAAGTATGAAAAAAGACAAAATTATTACAGTGAAGGTATCAATGGATGTGGAAGTGGCTATAGACATAATTATAATCGTCATCAGTGTGGTAATGAGAACTATAAGAATTCTCAAAATAATCCTTCACTCTGTGAAAGTAATGTTTATCATCGATTTAACACGAGATTTTGAAAAGCACATATAGATGATTATGGTCCATTCATGATGTGAATGTGGCAATATGTGAGTTATAAATACATTTTCATTCTTGGACGAAAATGAACGTGCTAGTGATATTGAATATACCACACTCACTTCTAGAAAGAAGTTTTAGATGAAATAAAGAAAATATTTTCATTATTATGGCATGAATGATCATTGATCACGTACCTATTGTGATTATGCCAACTATTATGGCAATGTGATTATTATATGGCAAAAGTAATTGAAATAACATATCTTGCCTATAATGATTTTGACTATGACCATAATAATATAACATTCTCCTTGAAAGAGATATTCACCATATGGATTATGATGAAAATCTGATAGTACAAAATTAATTGAGAGCTCTGGAAGAGCCAATTATACTATTTTGGAGAAATAAAATTGATTATTAATAAGGTATTGTATCGTAGTAAGTGTTGCACCCTATTTTGCACTAGATAAAACAAGATTCAACTTGTGGTTTCTCTGTTGTTGATAAAAGAGAGTCGCCATCTAATATTTAAAGGTATACTAGGGTACCTATTTAATTACTAAGTTACATTTTTTATTGGTCTTCTAACTAGTGAGATTATGGGTAAGGGTTCTTGTTCTTCTAAAGGGAAGGTGTTAGGAACCCTTTAAAATCTACATGAGGTAGCTCCATAAGACTTAGACTAATTTTAAGGGATCAGTTATCTCTACTATGCTTAATTACTATTAAAGAGCATGACTTACTGTATATCTAAGGGAAAGCATGAGATTAATAAAAGTAATGTGTGACCCTTAAAAAGATGTGAATTTCTAAAGGAGTCTAGAGATATGTTAAAAGAGTTTTTTTTTTGAAATACGTACGTAAGTGGTTCATATTTTTATAAAGCTTTGTGAAAAGAGGCTAAGTGATCAAAACAGTTAATTTAGGGAATATGTGTAATTTTAGGAAGTGTTTGTAAAAGTGAGTCTAAGATATACCTTGATTTGAATATTTAAAGAAAGATCATTTTGTTGAAAATCCTTTAAGGCGACAATTCTTCATTTTTTGCGAAAATTCTGATTTGTCTCTTGATAATAAAGCTTGCGACTCAGATCTGATTTCTTTTTGAAAATGGGCTGCTGTGCTTACTAAATTATGGATTTCAAAATCTTTTAAGAAAAGGCAAGGTGAGTGAGAGCGTAGTATGATATGAGCAAATTATAATTAGCGAAATGAGGATTAGTTACGAACTAATTATTCATCCTATATTGTTTAGAGCTTGACTATGTTTCATATGATATTAAAATATGAAAATAAAGTATGTAATATAATATATGAGTGTTATATACATGATAACAAAGATGCGACAAAGCAACAAGGCAGCAGATAAAAGGTAATAAAGCAGTAAACTGGATTAACGAAGCAATAAACAATAATAAAGGGAATTGAGGGAAGGAGGACTACACTCTGGTAATTGGGCCTCAAAAAGGCAGGCCCAGCAGTAAAGAGATGCGCCTACAGCTAATTTTGGACTCTCCAAAAAATGCGACAAGGCTGAGATTGGGCCTGAGTTCCTTAGGAACTCAGCAGGCCCAAATGGTGTAGATATCCAAAAGAGAAAGAAAGGCATTAGATACATTCCCCATATATTCAATATATTCAACCATGTATGAAATATATATAAAAAATGACTGGAACAAGAAAATATCAATATTCAAATACTATGAGAAATTATGCTAATGTGGTAGTTATACATGACAAATAGTTTACATTGAAAATCTTTTGTTGTCATTAAACACTAAAACACCAAAGAACCAAAAGTGTCAGTGAATTAAGGGCTAAGGAGGAAGTTCAACTCAAGGTCGACGCCCCCTTTGATTCCCCCAACACTTCAAAGTCCCAAGGGACTCAAGGCCTAGGGCAATCCTTGTGCCGCGGAGAGCAACCCAACCTAGAGTTAAACTCCACTCCCACATACCCCTAACCACTAATGGCTTATTTTTCCCTATGGGTTTAAATGCCAATGAGACCCTCTCAAAGTAAACTAAATGTATACTTTCCCTTCTAACAGAATAATATAAGGGCACACAAACAATTTTACATTTTCCTAACACCAGATGAACTACCCACATGTTAGGTAAATCTAAAGGTCAGACCTTTGAGCACACATAAGAGAGAAACAGAAACATTATAACATACTGTTAAAGGCCTAAACACATATTCAAAGGGAAGGTAAAGAACTCAGAGTTCAGACATGCAACAACACAAGAAATACAGACACTCCTGCCTTGGCAGACTAATCATGAATAGATTAGCTTGCTACTAACACATATATGGATCAGTAATACTACTTGGCACTTTAAAAGGACATCAGTAAAGGTTCAAACAAAATAGTTATAACTAACCACTTTTACATAAGTTACTAGAGATATTAGAAAATGACCAAACTCTCAACATGACTACAAGTTCACAGATTTGAACATGGAATCCCTAAGGAGGCTCAATAGGATCACGCTCATAACAGTATTAACCTTAAGCAAGCCACTATGTTCAGACAGTGTCAACATAGGACTTCTCATAAGATTTAGAGGTTTGGTTTAGTTTAAATTGGCAATGAGGAGAGGACTGAGTACCATTTAAAACAAGAACATGGAATCATAGGGTCAAACAGGGATACATGCCATATTTAGTCAGTTTTGCATAGATATTTCAAGTGGGGTTGTGGTCTTATACATATAGGGGAGCTTTGTATGTTACAGAATCAAGTTAAACATGTCATGAAAGGGGAGGGTTATGGATAAAGTGTTATACTAAACAAGTTTAACTCAGGTCTGTAGTCTAAATTAGTCTCTAAATGTGAAGTAATCATATTCAGCTTTTAAAATTATAATTAGACCACAACAAGAATGAGTGGGTCCTATTTTTATGGAAGATAACTTATGACAACTGAATGTAAGCTTCACAAAGTCAACATTAGCATAAAGAGATTAAAGACAGCAAAGCACTACACCTAAATAGGTTTTAACTTAAACATGCAGCTAAAGGTTACATCTAGACATGAGACAACTAAGTTTAGCTTAGCAAAAACTACCAGTCAACTATAACAAACATGATTATGACTTGATTTATGAAGAAGAGGATAACTTAATCTTAACAGAATATATATACAACACAGCTATTGGTATTCATGAAAGTTCACCTTAACAAGACTGTCTCATACAGATATAACTAACGACTAGATATAAACATGAGAATGTCATAGTGATAGCCTAGAAGATGCCCTCAGAGCTAGCAGATATTGGTATAGAGAAGGAAAGCATATAAACACTTAGATTTTTCATGCAATAGTTAAATAATGGATGAAATGAACTTATGAAGTTTCAGGTTCATCCCAATTAGGATTATCAAACAATAAACTTGACCACAAGACAAACAGAATACAGGGAAAGAATATGTAAAGGTAAAGATCACAGCAGAATCATCAATGAAAGACTATGAAGTTTAGGTAAGCTTGAGCAGTCATCCAAGGCACAGTACAACTTAAACATGCAGACTGTTTGAACTTAGAAATGAAAGTCATCAGGAGTCACATAATAACGTGATCAATCATTAATTAAAGACATGAGAGGTATGACAAGTGATCATAGGATGGAAACAACCTATTATAAACTGAAAATAACATTCTTATATACTAGTTATGAGCATCATAAAGGACTATAGTTCATACAAGTCAACAAGCATATAGATAATGTCCTAACAAGATGATTGAAAGAGAAAAGTTTGAGGTGCACTGACCTTTTCGAGGGCAACTAACCAAACAGACATCCTTCTTAATCGCCTAGACCCAAGATTTCAAGCTCGAAGCAGTGAAAGCACTCAGGAAACAAAAGAAAAGGAATCAGTAAGGGTTTCTAGAACCTTAGAATTACTCCTAGGCAGCTATTCTTTCGCCTAGTTGGTGATTCTAATTTATGGTAGATGATTGTGTAGATGTTTTTTCAGTGTTAGGTCATGTTTTTCCAATGTTTGGTCATTTTAGGTGAGAACATTAAAGCCCTTTTTTATAGTGCCATTTAAGGCTCTTAGGTTTTCAAATGGATTCAAAATTATGAGTGGGAAGTGACGCATGGTAGATGATGATAGCAAGATTGAGTGAAATCAGAAAGAAAGCAAAGGGGAAAACAGAGTCGAATTTACCCAAGCACAAGGAGATTCGACCATTGAAGCATTGGACCAATGGTTAAAACCCTAATTCCCAGAGGTGACTGATTTTGACCTTTGGACATCGAATCCTCATGATGAACTCTGAGACGACTCCATGCATGCTCCGATTTGACGGAACACGAAGGAAATCAGAGATTTGATGTTGCATTTTCGAGTCTAGGGTTTCAGGAGTTGGGTGTTTTGAATTTGAATGATGAAAAAGGAAGTTATCAGCAGAATTTGCGGATTTCAGAAGGCAAAGGGTGGTTTCAGGCTCAATCTTTAACATTTGAAAGCAAATCAGATGATTTCTCTTTTGAGCTTAGGATTTCGGATTAGGGGCCTTGAACTGTGTGATGAAATAGGAAATTATATGCAAGATTTGTGGTGTAGCGACAGAAGAGATATTTTACAGTGGTTTCAAGCGATCTTGCACAAATTTGTGCAAAGTTCTGAGAATGATAGTTGATTGAGATGAGAGAAAAGAGAGAAAAAAGGGAAATGAGGGCGGCTGTGTCAAAGAGGAAAAGATTAAGGTTTGGGGGAATATGGTCCATCTCTAGGATTAAAGACGAGAGATGGAATGGGAGCCGTTGGATCTGTTGATCAACGACTCATATTATTTTGGTAATTGGAAACTTAGAAATGATTTAAGTGATAAAAATCGGTGGCTGTTGGATTACTTTGATCGGATGGTTGAGATTAGATCTCTGGGTGTTTAAATTAAAGAGAAATGGAGCTTAATTGTGAGCTGTTAATATGAGGAACAGACGGCTCAGATTCGTTTTGTTTCTTGTGTGAGTGGTAAGAGAGGGTGACGTGGCACGAGCTGATTGGTGCAAAGAGAGTGGCCTGGATCGCCACGTTGGAAGAGATGAGGTGTTTGGACTGGGTATTTCCGTTTAGGCTTTAGCAATTGGGCTGAAAATGTTTCGAAGAATAGCCATTTTACATTTGATTTGAGAGTTGCAATGGTATCCTTTTTATCTTTTATCCCAATTTTTGAAATTAATTTAAATAGACTTAACAATTTCCAATAAAATATGTTAAAATTATAACTACTTATTTTAATTATTTCTTTATAAGAATACCATGTTTTTTAAATTGCAAGACTAGTTTCCAATTAACTAGAAATTAAAGAGGAAATCATTAATTATAGAACCTACGTAATGTATATATAAAAAATTATTTTAATAATCTTAAAATAATAAATATTTTTGTAATTACATAGTATTAATACTATGTGATTCATTTTAAAACTAATACTTAATTAATATGTAAAAAAAGTATTTATTACTAGAAAAATATTAACAAGTATTTATTGTGAAGTATTAAGTATAAGTAAATTAATTTAAAAAAGGGATGGTCAAAATTGGTGTCAACAACTGCTCCTTTTTTATCGAAGATGATGAAGGAGTTTTCGGGCAAATAAACTAAACCTAAGCCAATTTTGTCCTGACTTTAGGCATGTATTTCAGAAATGAAGATTATGAGTTACAAGATTTAGTTAAGGAAGAAATTTGAGAAGATTTTTGGAAGGATTTTGGAGATATTGGGGCCGAATTCTGACTTTGAATTGCTTACATACCTCGGGCTTAACGAGGATCAGGACTCATGTAGTTATGGAGTGGAGAGTTTTGGAAAGCGGTATTCACAGGAATTGCCCCAGTGTCGTGTTATGACGATATGGTGAGACAGAGGATTGGGCACTCATGATAGCTTGAATTTTGCGGCTTGATTTGAAGGATTTGACAATTTTGAGTTTCACTGATCGTCTTGAACTTGGATCCTAGGCCAGCTAATGGGTTGTTGTCCCTCATGGCGTTGTAGTTTGGTCTGCCGCTAAAAAAGGTTCCTCACTGCAGTGTTTATTCCTGCAAAACAAACGTAAAACACGCATACCAATATATTGCAATGCAAAGTATATTAAGATGCAATGTAAATGATGTAGGAATGATAATGACTGGCTGCCGGCAAGCCGTTATTTGGGATTGGGATGATGGGATACTTGATTTTGACTCGATTTATTAGCCGGGCTATATACCATTCCACAGCTGTCGGAGCATTTGAAAGTTGTCTTCGCTTGTTGGGAGAGCTTGATTTGTAGAGTGTGTCTCCGCTTGTTGGAGAGTTTTGTACTGAGAAATGTCTCCGCTTGCTGGGAGAGCTTGATTTGTGGAGTGCGTCTTCGCTTGTTGGGAGAGCTTTGCACTGAAATTTAAAGTAATCTCTGCTTGGGAGTGAAAAACCATAATCATTCCTGAAGATGCATGAGCAAAACGTCAAAACATTCAAAGTAATAGCAAAGAAAATAAAAGCATGCCCAAGAGATACTCTTGATTGTGAAGCTAAGTTGCGGCCATCGATTGACAGAACGTCGGTGACGAGGTTTGCGACTGTCTATTCTAGCATCCGTTGTGATGGAGCAGCGATGCGAATTGCCTTTGTTGGCGAATTAGTAATTTTCTCTTTACAAGGATCCAGTTGGCAAAGCCGACGTTCGATTTGTACAGGGTGATTCGATCGATTGAGCTGATGGTTTTCTATATACATGAATTCAATTGGTGAAGCCGATGGCTCGATTGTACAGGGTGCTCCGATTAGTTGAGCAAGCGGTTTGCTATATACAGGGCTCCCATTGATGAAGCCAACGATATGTTTTGTAAAAGATGCTTCGGTTGTTTGAGCAGGCGGTTTGCTATATACAAGGCTCCCATTAATGAAGCCAACTTCCCGTTTTGTACAAGATGCTCCAATCGTTTGAGCAGGCAGTTTGCTATGTACAGGTTTGTCATATCAGTTGTCTGATTCCGAGGTACCTGTAAAGGATTCAAAGGTTAGCCTTAGCTGTACTAGAAAAATCTAAGTAAAAGATGAATAAAGATAATCTTAGGCAAGTGGTGGGTCCGTCATTTGCCCTAGTGTTGTCCTAATGATTCCTTACTCCTTGTTGACCCTGCACTCAAAGAAAAATTCTTAGTGGGGGGCGGGAAAGTTGGTTTGTGTCGACCACAATGTTGGTTTGCCCCGGCCTTTGACATGCCGCAAAGTTTGGTAGGTGGAACAAATTACTATATTTCTTAGAAATTTTTTTGAAAATACTTTGTTTTTTAAGGCAAGTGTCGTCGTTTTGATTATGACATGTCACGAAAGGTTCTCCACACGCAAGCGTCTCTTCTTGAAAACTTCGTCCTGTTGATGTCGATCTTTCATGATACTTCTGACAAAGCAGTCGTGACTGCGTCCTATTTTGAACTAATGCATTACAAGGCTTTCCTAAGATTATGACTAAACCCTTTCAAGTTGCGTACGTATCCAAAACAGACTCAGGTCTGAACGTAGTTTGCGGATTATGATAAAATATGATGAAGACTCAGGCAGCCTACATATCCAAATGGAATCAGGTCAAGGCATAGTTCGATTACAATAGATGCAAGATGGTGAGATTAAGAATAGAAAATGGCCGAATCTAACTCAGACAACCTATGTATCCTAAATGGAATCAGGCCAAGCCGTAGTTCAATTACAAAAGAAGACCGAATCTGATGAGGATTGCCTACGTACTCCTTCCTAAGGAAATCAAGTCGGCGTTGTTCCTAAGCAACATACAAAAGAAATATTTGGTTTTTCTATAACAAGAGAAAGGGGGGGGGGGAGAGAAACCAAACCCTACGTGGGTTGCCTACGTATCCCTCCGTGGGAAGTTAGGTTGAACGTAGTTCTGTTACATCAAAACCTAACTCTCTCTATCTTCAAACATAGTATCTCTTGATCGCGTCTGAGTTTATGGGCTTTGTGTTGACTCTTCCATCCATTTCTGCCAAGATTAGAGCTCCACCCAACAGTGCTCGGTGAACCATGTAAGGACCTTGCCAGTTTGGTGCGAACTTTCCTTTGGTTTCTTCTTGGTGGGGAAAGATATTCTTCAAGATCAACTGCCCCGGTGTGAACTCGCGAGGCTTCACCCTCTTGTTAAATGCACTAGCCATCCTGTTTTGATATAGCTGACCATGACATACTACACCTATTCTTTTCTCATTAATGAGCATGAGTTGCTCCTATCTGACCCGTATCCACTCTATGTCATCCAATTTTTCTTCTTGAATGACCCTTAAAGACGGTATTTCGACCTCTGTGGGTATCACTGCTTCAGTGCCGTATACAAACATGTACGTCGTTGCCCAGTAGATGTTCTCTTGGTGGTCCGATAACCTAGTAAGGTGAAGGGTAGTTTCTCGTGCCATTGTTTGTTATTGTCCACTATCTCCCGTAGAATTCTCTTGATATTCTTGTTGGCTGCCTTGACTGCCCCATTCATTTGTGTTATGTAGGTTGTGGAATTGCGGTGGACGATTCTGAACTTCTCACAGGTTTCTCTCACGAGATCGCTATTGAGATTAGAGTCATTGTCAGTGATGATAGATTCCGGTATCCCAATTCTACAAACGATGTTGTTTCGAACGAAATCTGCCACTACCTTCTTTGTGATGGCCTTGTAAGTAGATGCCTCGACCCATTTGGTGAAATAGTTGATAGCTACCAAGATGAAACGATGTCCGTTTGATGCGGCAAGCTCTATAGGTCTAATCACGTCCATGCCCCAAGCGGCGAACGACCAGGGTGAACCCATTACGTTTAAATCATTCGCGGAACCCGGATGAAATCCCCGTGAATCTGGCACTGGTGACACTTCTATACGTAGCAGATACTGTTGCTTTACATAGTTATCCAATAGTATCCAGCTCTCAAGATCTTCTTGGCTAATGTGAACCCGTTCATGTAGGGTCCGCACGTTCCTGCATATATCTCCTCCAATAGTCTGGTTTCCTCACCAGCGTCTACACATCTCAACAAACGTAACTCTAGAGTCCTCCTGTACAGGATTTCTCCATTGAGGAAAAAGTGGTTTGCCAACCTCCTTAGGGCTCGCTTTTGACCATTAGTAGCATTCTCCGGGTACTCTTTGGTTGCAAGGAATTTCTTGATGTCGTGATAGCATGGCTTACCATCTGGTTCTTCATCTACATGGAAGCAACAAGCATGTTGATCCCTGATTTTCACCTCGATAGGGTAAATGTAGTTCTTGTCTAGATTCTAAATCATAGATGATAGGGTTGCAAGGGCATCGGCGAACTCGTTCTGAATCCTGGGGACGTGCTTGAACTCAATCTTTGTGAACTTTTTGCATAGCTCCTTCACGTAGTGCAGGTATATAAGTATCTTGACATTCTTAGTGGGCCATTCCCCTTGGGCTTGGTGTATCAATGGATCGGAATCCCCTATGACTAAAAGTTCTTTGACATTCATCTTGACTGTCATTCTGATCCCAAGGATGCATGCTTCGTATTCGGCCATATTATTGGTACAAGGGAGCCATATCTTTGCCGATGCTAGATAGTGCTGTCTAGATTCCGAAATCAGGACTGCGCAATTTCGACTCCTTTGAAGTTTTCTGCTCCGTCGAAAAACATTCTCCATCCAGGGTACAATTCTGCAATATCTTCTCCAGCAAATAGCTCTTCTTCATCGGGAAAATACGTGGTGAGTGGCTCGGAATCCCCATCCATCGGATTTTCTGCGAGGTGGTCAGCTAAAGCTTGCCCCTTGATAGCCTTCTGAGTTATGTACACAATGTCAAATTTGCTGAGGAGAATTTGCCATTAGCTAGCTTTCCGGTAGGCATCGGCTTCTGGAAGATGTACTTGAGAGAGTCAAGCCGAGATATCAGATGCGTAGTGTATGCCGACATGTAATGTCTTAGTTTCTGGGCAATCCAAGTCAGAGCACAACAAGTGCATTCTATAAGAGTATACTAGGCCTCGTATGGCGTGAACTTCTTACTTAAGTAGTAGACGGCCTGCTCCTTTCTCCCGATTTCGTAATGCTGTCCCAACACACAGCCAAAGGCATTATCCAAGACTGACAAGTAGAGAAACAATGGCTTCCCGAGTTCGGGGTGAACCAGCAATGGTGGGTTTGAGAGATACTCCTTGATTCTGTCGAAGGCTTTCTAGCACTCTTATGTCCATTTTGTGGCAGCATCTTTCTTCAACAGTTTGAAAATGGGTTCACAGATTACCGTGGACTGGGCTATGAGGCGATTGATGTAGTTCAATCTGCCCAGGGCACTCATAATATCTTTCTTGCTCTTCGGTGGCGGAAATTCCTGAATGGCCTTGATTTTTAATGAGTCCAATTCTATCCCCTTCCTGCTTACAATGAAGCCTAACAATTTTACCAGCGGGGACTCTGAACGCGCACTTTGCTGGGTTTAACTTAAAATTGTACCTTCGCAGGTGTTCAAAAAATTTCCTAAAATCGTCCAAGTGCTCCGAACTCTTCTGAGACTTTATGATGACATCATCTACATACACTTCAATATCCTTATGGATCTTGTCATGAAAGAGGGTCGTCATGGCCCTCATGTACGTGGCGGCGACATCCTTGAGACCGAACGGTATGACTCTATAAGAATAAACTCCCCAATGTTTAGTGAAGGCCATCTTCTCTGCGTCTTCCTCGTGCATCAAGATTTGGTGATACCCAGCGAAACAATCTACAAACCACTGTAGTTCATGCTTCACGCAGTTGTCGATGAGGATGAGGGAAATTATTCTTTGGACTAGCTTTGTTGAGATCTCAGTAGTCCACACATATTCTGATCTTTTCGTCTTTCTTGGATACTGGGACGATGTTTTCTGACCAGCTTGGATAGTTGGTGACCCTCACCACATTCGCTTCTATTTGTTTGGTCACTTCTTTCTTTATCCTCAAACTTAAATCAGGTTTGAATTTTCTAGGTTTCTTCTTGATCGACGGTTTGGTAGGATCGATGGGCAGTCGATGCGAGACAATGTTAGTACTTAATCCCGACATGTCATCATAGGACCATGAAAACACATTGATGTTCTGTCGGAGGAGCTCAATCGGTTTTTTCTTCTGCTCGGCTTCTAGGTGAATGCTGATTCTGGTTTCTTTTACATATTCTTCATTTCCAAGATTAACCACTTCTGTTTCTTCGAGATTGGACTTTTTCTGAATCTCTAACTGCTCGATCTCCTGCGGGAGGTTGTCATGCATAATGCTCTCGTCATACTCCTCATAATCTGGGTCGTTACGCTCAATGGTTTCGTTACATGTCATAATCGCAGAACACAGGTTTTTAGCAGTTTGATTACTGAAAAGAAAAGCTAAGTATAAATAAACGGTAAATAAAGTTGCAGTATTTGAGAAAATGATATTTTTTATTTCATCAAAAGAAGAACGTATTAAGCGTTCAAAAGAGGCAAATGACAAAAAGGTACATACACGGTGCATGCCTCAATTGACCGTGCGCTTTTTAAAAGAATACTTTTATAGTTCCACACTACCAAGACTCCCAGTGAACCAAAGATGGACTGGAAATCCAATTCTACAGATCTTGATGTCAGTCCTTTCACAGCATTCTTCAATCATATTCACGAAAAGCTTTCCCATCCCATCGATGATATCATCTTCAGGTACTGAACTCTATCCGGGACATGCAACATGCTTTGGCACAAAAACCTTTTTCCCGAAGCTAATGATACGAGCTTTCCCTTTCAGAGGCTGATATCTTATGCCGGCCCTTCCATTCTACCTGTTATGTTTAATTGGCTTTGTGATTCCATCCGTCTTGGCTCCAAGCCCTATTCTTGGCCTGTATCCTTTTTTCATCATCTCCCTCATAGCCATCTTGGATCTATACGGTGACTGCATTCCCAATTATTGTTTAGTCTTTTCCATCTCGGTAGTGTGCATGATTGCTACTGCATGGAAAGCAACTCCGTCCAGCCCTTCAATGAATGGAACAACATACTCCAAATAAGCGGAATGACCCCACTCGCCATGAACCACGATCTCCTAACATCCCTATTCAAATTTCATGCATTGGTGCAAAGTGGATGGGACGACCCCTTCCATATGTATCCAGGGCCTTCCCAGCAGCAAGTTGTAGGAAGAGGAGATGTCCATTACTTGAAACAATATGGGAAAATCAACTAGCCCGATCTACGAGGCCAAATAAATTTCTCCAATAACATCCTTTTGCGAACCATCGAAGGCCCTCACTTTCACATGGCTTTGCTTGACTTCCCTCAAATGGATTCTAACTCCCGTAGGGTGGAGAGCGGACAAATGTTGACTCCTAGCCCTCCATTGACCAACATCCGGGACACCACTTTGTCCCCGCATTTGACAGTGATATGAAGAGCCTTGTTGTGACTTACGCCTTCGATAAGAAGTTTGTCTCTTCTGAAAGTGATCATGTTTGCTTCGACCATTTTCCCAATTATTGCAGTAGAGAATCACTAATGGTGTTACTTGGTACACTATCCTACTTACTACTTTCAACAGGCATCCTTATGATTGTCAGAACTCATTAACAGATCCATGATTGATATTTGCGCTGATTTTTCTTCATTTGCTCCTCCACATAATACTCTTTGTTTGACATTCTCTTCCAAAATTCGGTGTCTTCTGGGTCTGTTTGTATTCACGACTTTCTTCGTCTCCTGTAGCAATGACAGGTTGTTGTAGATAAGTCTGAACCGTCACTATAGGCGTCAATTTTACTGTAATCATTGGAGCCCTTTGAGGAGGTATCCTGGAGGCTTCTACATTTCCTATAGTGACAATTGTTTCCTTTAGGCCACACTTTTCGTCCATTATGATCATGTTAACTCCTTGGTTTCGGTGATTTGGCAATGGATTGCGATTCACGTTGGGCAGTGCCGGAGTGCACTGAATGGCTCCGCTCCTTGATCAGGGTTTCAATCTCATTTTTCAGCTTAAAATAATCTTCAGTATCATGTCTAGGTACATTGGAATGGTACACACATCTTTTAGTGGCATCAATATACTTGGAGGGATGTTCAGGAACCCTTCCATCAACTGGGTGTATCAATCCTACTATTCTTAATCTCTCGAACAATTGGGCCAGAGGCTCAACAATCGAGGTATAATTTCTAGGACCCCTCTCCTCAAAAGTTTGGATGAGGGCGTGGTGCATAAGCGGGTCGGTTTTGGTGAGTAGTGGTTTTGGACATGAGCATATGGTCGTTGTGAGTTTTGGTTGTTGTTGGCTCGAGGAGGGTTGCATTGTGGGTGAGGGTGGTAATATGGTTGGGTGTTCTAGACTGTAGCGTAAGTGGGTGGTGATGAATGGTTGTTTGGGGAATAGGAAGTGTTTCCGTGATGTGAGTTGGGTTGGCAGTAAGGGACGACTGCTGAGACCTCGTCTTTCTTCTTCTTTCCGCTACCGACTGACACTGATTGGGATGGCCTTGTTGACCGCTTGCAGTGTTGCCATGGATTGTACTTTACCAAATTTTATGCCTTCTTTTAAGAATCTCCCATCTTGACTAGCTCGGGAAATTTCTGTCCCATCATTCCCATCATCTTTTCAAAGTATATTCCCTCCTGGGCTCTGATGAAATACTTGGTTAGTTCAGTGTCATCCAGCGGAGGTTGCGCCCTGGCGGCTTCTGACCTCCACCGATGTGCATATTCTTGGAGTGACCCAGATGGTTTTTTCTGCAGGTTCACCAGTGCGAATCGATCGGGAGTGATCTCTATGTTGAATCGAAAGCGATTCATGAAGTCCTCCACCATATCTTGCTAAGTTATCCAATTTCGCGGATCCTGTCGAGTATACCAAGTGAGTGCTTTTCCCGTCAAACTTCTTATAAATAACTTCATCCTTAGCTTCTCGTTCTTCCCCACTCTGACTGACTTGTCACAATATGCCCTCAAATCTGCGTGAGGATCACTTGTCCCATCGAAGATATCAAACTTAGGGGGTTTGTATCCTGCTGAAATATCCACATCCGGATGAATACATATATCCTCGTAGTCCAAACTTTCACTTCCTCAGGCAACTTGGAGGCTTTTCATTTTCCTTCTCAAAATTTGCAACTGCTCAGATACTGAATTTTCTTCCTTACACCTGGCTTCTCTTTCCATCTCGCGTATTGGTCAATCTCATAAGGCACCCTAGCCATGACAGGTGCTGTAAAGGTAGGTTCAGAAATGGCATATACAGGGGGAACGTACCGCTCATAGGCGGCATGTGCCACAGGTATGTGCTGGTTGGTAGTGAAAGTAACCCCGTCATGAGGTGGAGTATGAGTTGCATTAGTAGTAATAGGTGGGTTTTGTGGTGTTTGAACATACTTTGGTACGTAGGGAGTGTGAATAGGGGGATTTGGTGGGGTAGTGGGGGTTACTGGAGGGATGACTTGAGTGGTAGGAGTTGAAGTTGGGGTGTTGTTGTTTTGGCGTGATGTGGAAGGAAAGTGGTCAGGGAGTGAATCCAAAGAAGGGAATCAATGTGGTTGATGAAGTGTTGTCACGGCTAGGTGCGTTAGTTCCCTGATATGTTGTACTTCCTCCCTTAAAGACTCTATTTCCTGGGCCATCCTGGCCACGTGTTCATCATTTCTAGTGTTGTCTTTTTTCCTCGATCACCCCGAGCTGTCGGCTATGACCAGAGCATGTTCAGCTAGGTCTTTTGCGGCTGACATCTTTCCTTTTGACCTTAGATTGTATGGTGGTTCTGCCAGTTTTGATCGACACAAACCAACTTTCTTCTCGGGGATAATAATAAAACAAAGAAAAATAATAAGAAAGAAAAGAAAAAGGAACAAGAGTTAGTTTCTTCATTTATACAAGCAGGAAATCACACAGAGCAATTAATTCATGCAATAAGGCTAACGAGTTTCCTAGAATTTGCAGGGGCCACTCATTAGATATTTGACAGACATTTAGACTTGACACATTTAGATCCGAAGCCATTTTGCTTTCATTGATAATTTGGAGTTATACAAGTGGGAGCAAGGGTTATATCACCGTTTCATAGAACTGCCTCGGCTTTGGATAACTTGCCCTTTTGGAAAGTAAAAGAGAAAACTAGGGATAAGGGTACAAAGTGGGAAAGAGAGAAAATCAACCAACTCTAACAACCATCCCCTGAGTAGTTTCCCATATCCTTCTCTTCTTCTGGCTCCACTTCTGGATCCTCCTCCGGGTCTTCCTCAAACTCCTCCTCGTCATCGTTGAAATCTGACTTCTCCTCCGGATCTTCTTCTGGTTCTGTATTAGACTCTATTTGGATGCACTCCACTACCCGGTCATCGTCTTTAGCAAGTGGCAACATGTGGTCAATGGATCCTGGGACCACTTGATGGTGCATTAAAGTGGTCACAAAGTAATGTGGCAGGATCTCATGGTAAATCTGCAAAGCAACCACTGTGTCCTCTAACCAGGAAATACCCTCTCTTCTTGGCCGAGCCAGCTCTTCTTCCTCATTGATCCATATGTAATACTTAGGAGTATACCATGAGTTTTGACCCATAGGCACTGTGAATAGGTTGTTCCACTCTTCTTGGAGCCTTCTTATCCTGGGGATTGGGATCTGCCTGTTGTACTCATCCTCGTATAACACTGTCCTTGTCCACATAGGCACATCTTGGATCATCTTGAACTATCTGAGGACCCGCTGGGGTGAGTATGGTTGAATACCTTCAAGTTTGATCAACTCAATGAAGTATTTCTGAGGAGTCCTTAAGATTGCTCTCCCACCTAACCAGGATAGCTTCCAGTTGATGCATTTTCTTCAGGTTGGTCAGCGTTTCCCTCCATTCTTTTCACCCATGTGGGGAGATCCAATGTCTCGTTCTTGCGTTGTGGTTGCGGATCATGTTGCTGACGTCCACAAAGTAGTCGGTGGTGGCTTCTCGGTGGAAGAAATGTTCAGTAGCCTAGATCTGGAGCAGCAAGTTACATTCTTTAGAGAAATCATACTCTCGTGCATATGCGGACAAATCCCTTAGCATCTCAGCTAATACCATCGGCACCAAAGTAGCTTGAAGATTTCTCCGGAAGGTCACCCGAACCACAGGTAAGAGGTTGATGTTGATCCGACCGCCATTGAGAAAGTGATAGGCCTGAGACTCTCCCACATTGCTTGGTCACATTTAAACTCTCCTGAGTACCATTCATAGCTTTCACGGTGCCCAAATCTGTCGAACAACTACTTGAGGCTCACCCATCCGTCCTTGATACTTCTGAGATTCCTACCGTCGGCCAGGCCTAAGGCATCCACGAACTAGTAACCGGGAATAGTAACTAGCAATATTAGCTTCCTTTCATTGAACGATGGCTCCGTGAACATGTGACTTCTTCCGATGTCGGTACAAACTCACAGTCGGCAAATTTGAACACCACCTTAGCCGGATCCCAAAATTCTAACAACAGGCGAGTGAGCACCCTGTCTGCTCGAATGTTCAGCAATGCGGGTAATGCCCCCACGTGCGTACAAACTTCATCTCCGTTTTCCCGACGAATATTCTTCCACCACAATTTCAGTTTATATGGTACTCCCATTTCCATGCTAATCTCAGGGATGTTTCGGTTGATTTCCATTTTTTGAGGTAAGTAAAAGAAAGATGTTTGGGTAAGAGTTTGCTTCGGATCTTTAAGTGTCTTGTCAAGTTTGTTTGTCTTTCCACAGAAATCATGTCGTTTGGGTGCTGACCCGTTGACATTAGGGCGCCTTTCCTAATTGTGTGGCGGTGCCAAGGACCAACTTACCTCAGGTTTATGCTGCATGACCTATTTTACTAGAGTAAAGTGTTTCCTACGTTTGAGTTGGACTGAAGGCTGCGAGAAGTTATGTCAGTTGACTTGACAAAGCCATTCTCTGAAACTAGAGAATTTGGAAAAGAAGGTTCAGAGAGGTGTAAAAGACAACCTCGCATGCCATTGTGTGTGATGGTGTACGGCCAAGACTCAATAGGAAGAAATTGTGACGACAATGTATATAAAGCAGTAACAAACAAAAGTGCGGCAGTAATAAGCATGATAGTAAGCACAAAGAACAAATAAAGCAAGTAAGCACGTCATTGTAATTTTATCTACAATTAAAGCAATGTACAAGTAAGTCTAGATGCCAAATTAGTCTAAGTTACTTAAGGTCAGAATCTAAGTGTGATTCCCCAGCAGAGTTGCCATGTTTTTGCACCCTATTTTGCACTAGACAAAACAAGATTCAGCTTGTGATTTCTTTATTGTTTATAAAAGAGAGTCGCCACCTAAAATTTAAAGGTATACTAGGGTACCTATTTAATTACTAAGTTATATTTTTTATTGATATGCTAACCGTTGAGATTATGGGTAAGGGTTCTTGTTCTTCTAAGGGGAAGGTGTTAGGCACTCCTTAAAATCTAGCGGAGGTAGCTCCATAGGACTTAGACTGATTTTAAGGGACCAGTTATCTGTATTATGCTTATTTACTATTAAAGAGCATGGCTTACTGTATATCTAAGGAAAAACATGATATTAATAAAAGGAATGTGAGACCTTTAAAAGGATGTGAATTTGTAAAGGAGTCTAGAGATATGTTAAAAGAGATTTTTTTTTTAAATACGTATGTAAGTGGTTCATATTTTTATAAAGCTTTGTGAAAAGAGGTTAAGTGATCAAAACAGTTAATTTAGGGAATATGTGTAATTTTAGGAAGTGTTTGTAAAAGTGAGTCTAAAATATACCTTGATTTGAATATTTAAAGAAAGATCATTTTGTTGAAAATCCTTTAAGGCGACAATTCTTCATTTTTTGCGAAAATTCTGATTTGTCTCTTGATAGTAAAGCTTGCGACTCAGATCTGATTTTTTTTGAAAATTGGCCGCTGTTCCTACTAAAATCTGGGCTTCAAAATCTTTTAAGAAAAAGGGAAGGTGAGTGAGAGCGTAGTATGATATGAGCAAATTATAATCAGCAAAATGGGGATTAGATACAAACTAATTCTTTTTAAATCCTATATTGTTTAAAGCTTACCTATGTTTCATATGATATTAAAACATGAAAAATAAAATATGTATTCTAATATATGAGTGTTATATATATGACAACAAAGATGCGACAAAGCAACAAGGCAACAAATAAAAGATAATGAAGTAGTAAACCAGATTAATGAAGCAATAGACAATAACAAAGGGAATTGAGGGAAAGCGGACTAGACTCTGGTAATTGGGCCTCAAGAAGGCAGGCCCAGCAGTAAAGAGATGCGGCTACAGCTAATTTTGGACTCTCTGAAAAACGCGACAAGGCTGAGATTGGGCCTGAGTTCTTAGGAACTCAGCAGGCCCAAATGGTATACATATCCAAAAGAGAAAGAAAGTCATTAGATACATGCCCCATATATTCAATATATTCTACCATGTATGAAATATATAAACAAAAACGATCGGAACAAGAAAATATCAATATTCAAATACTATGAGAAATTATACTAATGTGGTAGTTATACATGACAAATAATTTACATTGAAATTTTTTCGTTGTCATTAAACATTAAACCCCCAAAGAACAAAAAGTGCCAAACAATTAAGGGCTAAGGAGGAAGTTCTACTCAAGGTCGATGCCCACTTTGAATTCCCCGATACTTCAAAGTTTCCAAGAGACTCAAGGCCTAGGGCAATACTTGTACCAGGGAGAGCAGCCCAACCTAGAGTTAAACTCCACTCCCAAATACCCCTAACTACTAACAACTTATTTTTGCCTAAGGGTTTAAATACAAATGAGTCCCTCTCAATGTAAACTAAATAGTATAATATCCCTTACCATAAGAGTAAACTTTCCCTTTTAACAGAATAACATAAGGGCACATAAAAAGGTATTACATTTTTCTAACACCAAATGAACAACCCACATGTTAGGTAAATCTGAAGGTCAGACCTTCGAGCACGCATAAGAGAGAAACAGAAATATTATAACATATTGTTAAAGGCCTAAACACACATTTAAAGAGAAGGTAAAGAACTCAGAGTTCATACATGCAACATCACAAGAAATACAGACACTTTTGCCTTGGCAGACTAATCATGAATAGATTTGCTTGCTACTAGCACATATATGGATTAGTAACACTACTTGGCATTTTAAAAGGACATCAGTAAAGGTTCAAAGAAAACAGTTATAACTAACCCTTTTTACAGAAGTTACCAGAGATATTAGAAACATGATCAAACTCTCAACATAACTATAGGTTCACAGATTTGAACATGAAATTCCTAAGGGGGCTCAACAGGATAACATTCATAAAACTATTAACCTTAAACAAGCCATTATGTTCAGACAGTGTCAACAAAGGACTTCTCATAGGATTTAGAGGTTTGGTTTAGTTCAAATTGCCAATGAGGAGAGAACTGAGTACCATTTAAAATAAGAACATGGAATCATAGAGTCAAACAGGGAAACATGCCATATTTAGTCAATTTTGCATAGATATTTCAAGTGGGGTTGTGGTCTTATACCAACAGTGGAGCTTTGCATGTTACAGAATAAATTTAAACATGTAATAAATGGGGAGGGGTATGGATAAAGAGAGTATTATACCAACCAAGTTTAACTCAGTTGTGTAGTCTAAATTAGTCTCTAAATGTGAAGTAATCATATTCAGCTTTTAAAATTATCATTAGACCATAATAAGAATGACTAGGTCCTACTTTTATGGAAGATAACTTAATGACAACTGAAACTTCACAAAGTCAATAGTGGCATAAAGAGATTAAAGACAGGAAAGCACTACACCAAAATAGGATTTGACTTAAACATGCAGCTAAAGGTTACATCTAGACATGAGACAACTAAGTTTAGCTTAGCAGCAACTACCAATCAACTATAACAAATATGTTTATGAATTGATTTATGAAGAAGAGTATAACTTAATCTTAACATAATACATATACAATACATTTATTGGTATTCATGAAAGTTTACCTTAACAAGACTGTCTCATACAGATACACCTAATGACTAGATATAAACATGAGAATGTCATTGTGATAGCCTAGAAGATGCCCTCAGAGTTAGCAGATATAGGTATAGAGAAGGAAAGCATATAAACACTTAGATTTTTCATGCTACAGTTAAATAGTGGATGACATGAACTTATGAACTTTCAGGTTCATCCCAGTTAGGATTATCAAACAATAAACTCGACCACAAGACAAACAGAATACAGGAAAATAATATGTAAAGGTAAAGATCACAGCAGAACCGTCAATGAAAGACTATGAAGTTCAGGTAAGCATGAGCAGTCATCCAAGGCACATTACAACTTAAACATGCAGACTGTTTGAACTCAGAAATGAAAGTCATCAGGAGTCACATAATAAATTGATCAATCATTAATTAAAGACTAAGAGGCATGACAAGTGATCATAAGCAGACAACAGCCTATCATAAACTAAAAATAACATTTTTCTATACTTGTTATGAGCATAAAAAACGACTATAGTTTGTAGAAGGCTACAAGCATAAACATAATGTCTTAACAAGATGATCGAAAAAGAAAAGTTAGAGGTACATTGACCTTTTCGAGGGCAGCAAACGGAACAGGGATCCTTCTTAATCGTCTAGACCCGAGATTTCAAGCTCGAAGCAGTGAAAGCACTCGGGAAACAAAAGAAAAGGAATCAGTAAGAAACCTTGGGTTTTTTGGAACCTCAAAATTACTCTTAGGAAGCTAGCTTAATTAGTAATTCTAGGTTATGGTAGATGATTGTGTAGATGTTTTTTCAGTGTTAGGTTGTTTTTTCAATGTTAGGTCATTTTTTTTCCAGTGTTCGATCTTTTTAGGTGAGAAGAATAAAGCCCTTTTTTATAGTTCCATGTAAGGCTCTTAGGGTTTAAAATGGATTCAAAATTATGAGTGGGAAGTGACGCATGATAGATGATGATAGCAAGATTGAGTTAAATCAGAAAGAAAGCAGAGATGAAAACAGGATCGAATTTACCTGAGCACAAGGAGATTTGACCGTTGAAGCTTTGGACCAATGGTTAAAATCCTAATGCCCAGAGGTCACCGAGCTTGACCTCTGGACATCAAATCCTCATGATGAACTCTGAGACGACTCCATGCATACTCCGATTTGACAGAACACAAAGGAAAATCGAAGATTTGATGTTGCTGTAGACAATAAATTTGCGTCGAGAAAATAAAATCAAGATCAAAAAATATTATGACAATCGTAGTATTTGATTTCAAATAATATGAGTGTACAATCTCTATGGTTCCTCTGATTCTTCTTTCCAATATAAATTCAAGAGCCTTTAAGCTTGATATTGAATTTGAATTTGATTTATCCGTTGCGAACGCCTTGATTGTTTCCACGAACGATGATCTTGGATTCAACTAGAACGAACTGTGATTTGAACTCGTACTCATTGAATCTTGATTTTTTTTTCGTTCTTGAGCTTGAACTTGATTTGTTCTTCGTTCTTGAGCTTGGACTTGATTTCTTGAACTTGAACTTGATTGCTTGAAGCTTGAAACTTGTGGAGGAATTTGCAGTGTTTGATCCATGAGTTCTTTCTTGCTTCTTGTTATAATTTCTGATGTTTTTTCTGGGTTACGAAGACCCCTATTTATAGTTGTGGGAGGGAAGAATTCTGATAAGAACGAACTCTTTCCAACCAATCAAATTGAAGTGTGACAAGGCCGTATTTGATTGGCCAGAACATGTCACTTTTGCACACGTGGCGCGATTTCTTTGGCCTTTTAATATGCTTGGCATGCCTTGTCATTTTGACACGTGGCACGATCCCATTGGCTCTTCCGCTTGACTTGGCGTGGCATGTCATTTGGCACGTGGCATCAAATTGGGCCTTTAAGAAGATGTCATCTTGGGCTTAACGAAGAGGGCTCATCATCTGTAGCCCAACTAAATGGCCTAGCCTAATGGATTAAGACTTATTTATTTAATTCATATATATTTGGACTTTTATAATTAATATAATTATATTAGTCCATAATACTTAGTTGGATTAACATATTAAATATATAGTCTAAATTATTTTATTACATTTAAATCCAATAAATTCTTTATGCCTACAAATGCCCTCTACTTCAAGATTTACTTGAGGTGTAAATTTAATAAACCTCAAGCTGAGGCTTGAAGTACTACTGAATGATCCTTGGATCAACTTACCTCAAAACAAGTATTTTTTGTGGTTCATTTGTATTGCATAAATTATGCCAGCTGCTTAAAATAATTTGACTATGAGACTTAAAAGTCAGTATATTCCTTAGAAAGGAACAAAGCTAAGCCACGTTGATTAGGCATACATTGGTACTTGAATCTAATTTTACTTGGAAATGCCACTATTTCATAATTTAGAAAAGTGCATCCACGTGATAACAATTTGTATCCTTTTCAAAGTGCCTTCCCTGTTTAGTGGAATTTGGTGTCGACATTACTTGGTTAAAGGGACAACTATGCATTATTGATTCCTTGTTGCAAACAAATTACTGTCGCCACCAAACAAATCCAAATTCCCTTCAGAGACGGATTATACAGATCCGAATCCTTTTCGAATACCTTCTCCTAGTCCGTGTTAGTATCAAACAATTGCAGTTGCTTTAGTACTTGTTCCCACATCGTCAAATAACGAACCACTCCTGCTTCTCAAATGTATATAAACCCCATACTACTTGTTCAATTGAGCATTAGTATTTGGTTCTTGTAAGCCACTCTGAAAAGCAGTAACGAGAAGGTAGATCTTTTACTTCTTTTCTTCTGTGTTCTCTTTGTTTTTTTCTCTTTTTCCTTTTTTTTTGTGTGTAGGCCAAACGAGAAGGATTTATTCTTGTTTAACAAGATGATCCATACATGAAGAAGGCAATTTTACGATGTGAAAGGATTTGTATTCATCTCGCCCGAATATCGGAGAGATTATTAGAGAGATTACTCTCAAGGTGGCCCGACTTATCGGAGAGATTACTCTCAAGGTGGCCCGACTTATCAGAGAGATTACTCTAAATGTGATCCGACTATCGGAGAGATTACTCTCAATGTGACCCGACTATCAGATAGATTACTCTAAATGTGGCTCGACTATCGGAGATATTACTCTCAAAACGACCCGACTATCGAGAGATTACTCTCAATGTGGCACGACTATCGGAGAGCTTACTCTCAAAATGACCTGACTATCAAAGAGATTACTCTCAAGGTGGCCTGACTATCGGAGAGATTACTCTCAACGTGACCCGACTATCGGAGATATTACTCTCAGGGTGTGAAGGAATGGATATTCATCCCCGCCTGAAAACCGAAGGCCATTTCATCAATTTAGGCCTTTGCGCCCATTCTAATATTCTCGATTTGGACTTTGATGACTTTTTTTTCTTTGCAGCCCGAAGAGATGGCAAATTTCAGAGACTATACCTCGCCATCCTCCAAACTTAGATATCTCGTAATCGAGACTGAAGATGGCATAGAACAAACCAAGATTTTGGTTCATACCCCACAAGCTGGCCGGTATGTAGCCTCATGGCCTTCTTTGAGGAACTCGCTTCATATAGAAAACTGGACCTTGGAGCACAAGTCCACTTCTAATCCATTGTCCAGATGTGGTCTCTCCAAGTGCCAATTCATCGCCACGTAAACATTGCTAGCACCCTTCAAAACTTAGGGCGTCGCATAATTCAAGGAGAAGTATGCTGGGGAAACACAACAACAATCGAGGGAGAGTATCATCAAATTCCAGGATATTGGGAGTGGGCTGAAGATATACTTGGTGGAAGCCAACAAACCCTGAGTACAGCAAAGACTTATGATGCTGTCTATGCCTCACTTTTCACTTATGATCGAAACTCGAACATTTTGCAAGCATTTTGTGAGGTTTGGTGCCGCAAGACGAACACGCTTCTTACATCAACCGGGGAACTATATATCTCTCTTTGGGACTTACGTATCCTTGGAGGTTTGGCCATTGCGGGTTTTCCATACGAAGAAGTGGTGCCTGAGACAAGATAACTCTTTGGTTTGGACGAAAAGCAGATGTGATATATTCCTCGATCTTGCGAGTATTTATTTGCTGCCTTCCATCACCTTAAGGAAGGTACGGGTGTTAACCGAAAGGTCTCCTTGAGCAAGTGGACAAATTTTTGGGATAGGAAAGCTTTAGTATATAAACCTGTCCCACTGCGAACGGAAAAGAAATCCACGCACCTAAAGTCAACACATAATCCTAGCGGAGTTATTCCCGAGACAACTAGGTAGTCGAGTGATCAAGAAGCTATATTCTACAAGCTTAGGGTGAGGTCTGACAAGAAAGATGAAACATATATAGCAACTTCTTATCATGTTGGCGATGTGCTTTTTGTGTTTCCCTATAAGGCAGAGAACTTTATTAGTCCTGAAACATTTATGATGGCAAGCATGATGGCAAGCGGGCGAAAGACTAGCCTTGCGGTCCCAGTTTTGGCGAGTATTTATCATGGTTTGAATAAGATTTCGTGTTCTTCCAAACTTGATCAGGTCAAAGTTTGTTTTTCCATCCATTATGTTGGCTTGCACATTATCAAAACCCATTATTCACTTGCTAAGGGTACGTTTGTCCCTTTGATGGTGGCATACTCAGGAGAGGGAGCCGCGAGGTACTTTGACAAGAAGGATGAAAGAAAGCGCATCCACAATGGAGAGGATATAGTTTGGACACCAACAATGTTAACTAACTCTCGTCCTTCTTATTATGTGGATAATAAGGCTCCTCGAGAGTTGGAGTCAAATTACTTCATGAGCTTACGTTTTAACTACCTCCCTTTGAGGTATGATAACTCATTCATCATTGAGCCATATAGCCCGCATCGATTTGGTCGTCAATTTGAGTTTTACCAGAACGTCCCCAGTTTTTTGGATAATGATATCCGTAGTGCCTCTCTAGATGAAGGACTCAGATTGTGGAGGATTTGCACACTGTATCTGTCTATGTCACGTGCAGCTTTTCTCCACCAATTATATGTCTTGGTGGGAGAAAGCGCATGGGAAGTTTCTCGAGGATAATTTACAAGCTCTGGTAGACAATGTTGGGCTAAAATCTACTACTCCTTTAGGAAATGAAGATCAAAGTGTTGGAAAGACGCTCTCAAAAGTCGAAGAACCACCTACTCCAATCCCAAAAATAGTTACATAACATAAGAAAAGGAAGCTTAAATCCTCAAAGGCAACTTTGAAAGAGGTGGTGTGCACTTCAACATATATTGAGAAACACCGTCCAGTTCTTCCATTTAGCACGCGAGTTCCTCAAGATACAAGCCAGAGTACCAATAAGATCAAAATAAAAAAGGAAACGGCCTAACCTAGTAGAGATCGTAGAGGTTCCAAGTGTCGATAGTCCCTCAAGAACGCATGCAGCTTGTAACAAAGAGGTAAAATACAATCACCTCGCCTTTTTTCCTTCCTTTTTTTTGAATAGCTTCACTTAAAATTACTTACTTACTTTGCCTTTTCCTTATGCAGTTAAATGCCATTGGGCATCCGATGGTATCCCTACATGACAAGCCGCAAGTGATTGATGAATCTACTGGAGGGCCTACGTCTAAAGTGAAGTTGTCTTCAAAGTCATCATGTCTTCCTCATGACAAAGCCCTGAAAAGACAAAATCCAAATGGGATAACTCGAGTTCCACCAATGAAAAATGCAGCAGTATCTATTTTTGAAGGAAATAGTATTGTCTTTAATCGCAAAAAGGAATTTATCTTGGGACTTTGGGAGGATATTTTCAATAGACTCTCCAAAACTCGTGCAGAACTGCTCTCATCTTATAAGGAGCAAATCACTGAGATTTTCGAGGATATGAAAAAGGCGAATATTTTGGATCTTTCTCCATTAGAGCGTTTACTGGATTCTCCTTTCAAGCTTGCTGCTTCATATGACCAAGAGCGATCCAATTTGGCTGATAAGACGAGTGAAGATGAGAAGCTAGAGATGATTTCCAAAGCTAAGGAGCGTCTCAGATCGTTCAAACTTGAGCAAGTGAGAAAATCAAGAAAGTTTCCTCTAGGAAAAGAAACTGAAGAGAGTTGTGAACAAGTTGCAGGCATTACAACAAGAGAAGGAGAATCTCGAAGGTGTTATAGAAGCGACTCAAAAGGACGTTGAAGAGATTCAAGCAAAATTTTCAGTTGCCGAGACTGACGTCTCTTCATATGACAACATAAATTTGCTGACTGTCGATGATTCGGCCAATCTTGAGGAGAAGAAGAAGAACCTGGAGACTAGCTGCCAAGAATTGATCAACTACAAATTCTGTTTAGATTAGACTATTAGCATTATCTCCCCTTTTATCTTTATGTTAGATTGACCTAGTGGATATTTATTTCATCTTAAATAAGATTGTTCTGTTTTGCTTTACATTGTCTGACTTTTATCTTAGTCGCATAAATTTTAGCTTTACGCGCTTGTAACAAAAGGTTCATATCTTGTCGTGGGAGAGTCCAAATAACGAACCGTTTGATTTCTCGAAAATTAGACTTCAATATCTAAAATATATCCAAAACTTTGAATCAAACACCTTCAGAATCGCCCCAGATAATATTTTCAAACCAACTTTAGATTCCACCACGTTGAAAATTTCAGATTTGCGCAGTTTCACCAAAAATATCATATCTTGGTGTAAAAAAGCCAAAATCACGAAATGTTTAATTTTTTGGAAACTTAACTTACAAATACATAACATATCCAAAATGAAAAAATTAATGCCTTAAGAATAGTTTCAGGTAATAGTCCGAAATCGATATTAAATTTTGACGAGGCGACGATTTCAAATTTGCGCGACTTCACCAAAACTTTTGTATCTTGATGTAGGAATGTCGAAATCACGAACCGTTTGATCTATTGGAAACTGAAATTCCAAATTTATAACATATCCAAAATTCAAAATTTAGTGCCTTAAGGATAGTTTCAGATAATATTTCGAAATCAGTATTATATTCTGACACACTGGCAATTTTAGATTTGTGCGACTTCACCAATACTTTTGTATCTTGATGTAGGAACGTCGAAATCATGAACCATTTGATTTCATAGAAACTAAACTTCAAAATCTAAAACATATCCAAAATGTAAAATTTAATGCTTTCAGATGATAGTTCGAAGTCGACTTTGGTTTCTGATATGCCGACAGTTCCAAATTAGCGCGAGTTCACCAAAATCTTTGTATCTTGGTGTGGAAGCCTCAAGATCGCAAGACCTTTTTAATTGTCAGAAATTGAAATTCAAGAGCTTCATTCTCACCAGATATCTTGGGTTCAAGTCTCACTGAATTTGAAAAGTCGTGAAGGCACACCAAAAAAACTTGAAGGTTCTGCGAACATGAAGGCATAGCGAATCCCCATACTTCAATGCAAATACTTTGTAGCCTCCTAAAGACCATAATTATTTTATTGAAGACACCTATTTAACATAGCAGCTTGCCCCTCTTGAAATCAAATGGGATCCAAAGTTTAACAGAAGAACAGTATCTCAGCTCGATTTTCAAGTGCTAATTGAATGGATTACATTCCATCGTACTTTATTTGGACAACGATTGGGGGATTATGTGTCTTTTGAACTTATGCAAATGAACTCAAAATGAAACTCTAAGCTGCCTATGTACCTCGGTGAAGAGGATCAAGTCATAGCGTAGTTCAGAATGGGTGATTTTTTTATTTTTTTATGTTTAAAATTTTTCTTAGGCCGCCTCTTTCGAGGTTTTCAACCTAACGGACTTTTTTTTTTATTTTTTCTTTTTGGGGGGCCGTATACAGTTTAGACTCATGCAGGAGTGTAGGAATATGCAGTTTAGGCTCATGCGTCAAAGAGCGTTGCAACTTCAAGGATAATACTTCTTCAAAAGCTTGCCATTGATAGGGCTGATTCTCATGTCGTCTACATCAACCAGCTTGTAAGCCCCACTTGAGTAAGCTTTTTGTACGACATATGGCCCATCCCATTTTGAAGTGAACTTCCCTATAGGTTTATGGGAAGTAATAATGGGTCTTCATACGGCAAAGACTTGATCTCCTACTTGAAAGGATCTCGGGCAAACTATTTTATTGAAGGCACAAGACAATCGATCTTGATAACATTCAAGACTCTGTTGAGTTTCCAATCTCTTCTCATCAAGAGCCTCCAATTCTGCTAATCGAAGTCGAGCATTTTCTTCATCAGTGATTCCTTCTTGAATAGCTAATCGCAATGAAGGTATTTGACGCTCGAGTGGCAAGACGGCTTTGACTCTATTAACGAGTGCATAAGGGGTCTCTTGTGTTGGCGTGCAGTGAGTTGTCCTATATGCCCACAAAGCTTCTTCCATACGGTCATGCCAATCTCGTTTGGATTTACAGACAACTTTCTTTAATAAGTTGCATAGAGTCTTGTTGAATGCCTCATCTAGACCATTAGCGGCAGCATTGTACATAGAAGAGTTATGTTGCTTGAAGCCAAAGAGATCACAAATCTTGTTCAGCAATCTATTGTCAAATGGCTTGCCATTATCCGTTATTATGTAACAAGGAATGCCAAAGCGATAGATTATGTTGACTCAAATGAAACTTGCAACGTTTTTCTTCTTTACTTCATTAAGAGCCACAGCTTCAGCCCATTTTGAGAAGTAGTCAGTTGCAGCCAAGATGTATAGATGCCCACCAGAGGACTTTGGCAGTGGTCCAACAACATCCAATCCCCAAGCGTCAAATAGCCACGATGCAACTGTCCGGTGCATTACTTCATGAAGTTGATGAATAAAATTCGCATGGAATTGGCAAGCCTTGCATCTTCGAGCGTAGTCCAGCCAATCTTTTACCATCGTTGGCCAATAATATTCCATCATTTTTATATGAAAGTAAGCTTTGGTCCAGATTGGTGTGACCCACATACGCCAGAATGTGCTTCTTGCAAAGCTTGGAGTGCTTCATCTTCCTCTAAGCATCGCAAGAGTACTCCCTCAAATGACCTTCTGTATAGAGTATATTTATAGTAAAGGAAGCGAGGTACATGGCGACGAATTCAGTCCTTCTCCTTGGATTTTCTGGAAGTATCAGATAACTTAAGTAGTCGATGATGGGTTGTCTCCATTCTTCCTTCCCAGCTTCAGAAACGGTCACAAGATGCTCCAGTTCATTTTCTTCACTTTCACCCTCATTTGGCGGCGGTACTACCCATTTTTGGCAGATAGTAACTTGCGCTTGATTAGGCAGGGTTAGTGATGAAGCTAGGGCAGCTAAAGCGTCAGCCTTCTTGTTTTCTTTCCTAAGCACATGTTGAATAATTACATCACCAATCCATCCCATCAATTTCTTAGCATAATTATGATAAGGGAGTAGTTAAGGTTTCTTGAACTCATAACTACCTAAAAGCCGGTTGATCATCAACTAAGAGTCACCAAAGACTTGCAATTGCAACCGCTTCATTTCGACAGCCATTTCAAGCCCAAGTATTAGTGCTTGATACTCAGCAACGTTGTTAGAGCAGAGTTGTGTCAACGTAAAAGAGTAGGGCAGAACTTCACCTTGAGAAGTGACAAATACTACACCAACACCAGCTCATCAGTGATGTGTAGCACCATCAAGGTACATCTTCCATGGAGGTTGAACTTCAATGACCATTGCGTCCCAATCATCAGGTATATGGTGATCTGCCAAGAAGTCTTCTAACGTTTGTCCTTTTATAGCCTTTTAAGGGATGTACACAATTTCAAATTGTTAAAACTGGAGGTACCATCTTGCTAGTCGATCACTAAGGATAGGTTTTGACATTACAAAATAGATGCGATCTGCCCTAAAAACAAGGCGAATGACATAAGCTTGAAAGTAGTGCTTCAACTTTTGAATTGAGAAGACTAGGGCCAAACATAACTTTTCGATTGGCGAATAATTTAGCTCATTTGGTGTCATCATCCTGCTCAGGTAGTAAAGGGAGTTTTCTTTCCCCTTACTATTTTCTTGGGCCAATAGTGCTCTAACAGACCTTTCTTTTTCCGAAATGTATAGTATTAACGGCTTTCCAGGAATAGAGGCTGCCAAAACTGGAGGTTTCATCAAGTAAGTTTTAAAACTTTCAAAGGCATTGCTACATGCTTGGCCCCACTTGAAAGGAACGCCTTTTTTAATGAGGCGACTGAATGGTTGGCACCTCCCAGCTAAGGTTTGAGATGAATCTTCTAAAGTATGCTAGCTTTTCTTGCAGACTTTTTAATTCATGAATATCCCGAGGCTCAGGTATTTTTAAAATGGCATCCACTTTGGCTTGATCAACTTTGATCCCTCGATACCAGACAATGAAACCAAGGAACTTTCTAGAAGTAACTCCAAAGGCGCATTTCAATGGATTCATCCTAAGTTGGTACCTTTGAAGAAACTCAAACACCATTATCAAGTCCTTCAAGTGGTCGCTCTTCTCTCGTGATTTAATCACCAAGTCGTCAATATAGCATTCGGCATTCTTGTGGAGAAGATCATCAAAAATATTCTACATAGCGCTTTGGTAAATAGCACCGGCGTTCTTCATGCCAAAGGCATTACCTTGTAGCAATAAATACTCTTTGGGCTATGGAATGCAGTAAGCTCTTCATCTTTTGGCGCCATGCGAATTTGGTTATAGCCCGATGAACCATCCATAAATGACATTGCCTCGTACCCAGTAGTAGCATCGATTATCAGCTCTGGAATAGGAAGCAAGAATTCATCTTTTGGATACACATTGTTGAGATCCCTGAAGTCAACGCACGCTCAAATCTGGCCATTTATCTTCCTTATAGGGACGATACTTGAAACCCATGTTGGGTATTTAACTTCGCGAATAAAGCTAGCTTCAATGCGTTTGTTAACTTCACTTTTGATCAAGGGAACCAAGTCCGGCCTGAAGCACCTTGGGCTTGCTTAACAGGACGAGCGCCATTCTTGACTGCAAAGTGATGAACTGCTACTTTAGGGTCCAAGCCAGGCATCTCTTTGTAACTTCAATCAAATACATCCTTGAACTCCTTGAATAACTCGATATAAATTCTTTCTTCATTAATTTCTAGTAAAGCACTTAGGTATGTGGGCCTTGGTTTTTCATCTGTGCCAAAGTTAACTTCTTTTAAGGCATCAATTGTTTCCTTCACCCCTTCTTCAAGTTCTGAGGGAGCATCTTTCGCATCTTCATCTTTCTGAGGGTCCCCATCATTGAAGGATATGTGATAACACGGTGAAACATCCTCCAATTTCTCGTCATCCTCCATTAGAGATGAAACACCATGCTCGCCTTATGTAATGACATGATATGAAGAACCTACACTTTCTTCGTCTTCATCACGTTCTTTAGTGTACTTGCTTTTAATAGTTCCTTCAATGAACTCCTTCAGTTGATCGATTGGAACCATCCCTTCAGATGAGACAGGGATGGCCTTAGCGGATCCAACTTGTCTTGGGGGAGAATCACTCTCTGGAACCTCTGGGAGCTTGCCAGGTGCATGGGTGGATTCTTCTTCCATCAAGATTCCCACCCTATCTGTTAACTTGTCAATTCTAGCATCTTGATTTTACATGCACTTGGTCAAGCCGGCGATTGCTTCCGTCAAGTTTGCCAACTGCTCCTCCACAGATGAAGTGTTTGTCACCATCGGTTCATGACTATCGTGGACGATGGAGAATAGCATGGATTGTCACACAAATTGATCTTCGATTGGCTCACGCTATGTGGTGTAAGTAGGGAGGATCCATCACTTGAAGCATCATCATCTTCCTTCACAGTAGAGTACTTGGATCCGGAGAGGTCAAGCAGAGCAAGAGTTTTCTTGATCTTTTCAGCAACATCGCTTCCTCCTTCTGGTGCGTTTGTGGAATATCTTGCTCCTTTTGAGGATGAAGATCCGAAAATAGGGGTTGATACGGACGACACTTGGGGTGCTTGTTGTCCTAACGAGCTTGCTTTGCTCCTCGTATCTGGTCTAAAGCTTCCAAAGGTAACATTGAGGATGCTTTCCACATCAGCATAGAACCTGGAATTGGCAGCCTTGGTGGAAGTTGAACTGGAGTTGATTTTCTTTGAATCCATTTCAACGTTCTTGAACTTTGGTGATTGAAAAGTTGAGATGAGAGGTAGAGATTGTCCTATTGGGTGTGCCAAAATTTGTGGACAATAAATTTGCGTCGAGAAAATAAATCAAGATCGAAAAATATTACGACAATCATAGTATTTGATTTTAATTGATATGAGTGTACAATCTCTGTGGTTCCTCTGATTCTTCTTTCCAATATAAATTCAAGGGCCTTTAAGCTTGATAATGAATTTGAATTTGATTTATCCGTCGCGAACGCTTTGATTGTTGCCACGAACGATGATCTTTGATTCAACTAGCACGAACTGTGATTTGAACTCGTACTCGTTGAATCTTGATTTGTTCTTCGTTCTTGAGCTTGAACTTGGTTGCTTGAAGCTTGAAACTTGTGGAGGAATTTGCAGCGTTTGATCAACAAGCTCTTTCTTGCTTTCTGTTATAACTTCTGGTTTCTTTTCTGGATTATGAAGACCCCTATTTATAGTTGTGAGAGAGAAGATTTATGATAAGAACAAACTCTTTCCGACCAATCAAATTAAAGTGTGACAAGGCTGCATTTGATTGGCCAGAATATGTCACTTGCACATGTGGAGCGATTTGGTCTTTTAATGTGACTAGGCATGCCTTGTCATTTTGACACGTGGCACGATCCTATTGGCTCTTCCGCTTGACTTGGCGTACCATGTCATTTGACACGTGGCATCAAACTGGGTCTCTAAAAAGATGTCATCTTGGGCTTAACGAAGCGGGCTCATCATCTGCAACCCAATAGATGGGCTAGCCCAATGAATTAAGACATATTTATTTAATCCATACATATTTGGACTTATATAATTAATCTAATTATATTAGTCAATAATACTTATCTGGACTAACATATTTAATATATAGTCTAAATTATTTTATAGAATTTAAATCCAATAAATTTTGCATGCATACAGTTGCATTTTTGAGCCAAGTGTTTCAGGATTTGGGTGTTTTGAATTTGAATGATGAAAAAGGAAGTCATCAGTAAGATTCACAGATTTCATAAGGCAAAGGGTTGTTTCAAGCTTGATCTTCTACTTATAAGAGCAAATCAGATGATTTCTCTTTTGAGCTTAGGGTTTCGGATTAGGGGTCTTGAACTTGTGTGATGAAAGAGGAAATTATATGCGGGATTCATGGTGTAGCAGGGACAGAAGAGATGTTTTAAAGTGGTTTAAAGTGACCTTACACAAATTTATGCAAGGTTCTGAGAATGGTGGTTGATTGAGATGAGAGAAAAGAGAGAAGAAAGGGAAATGAGGGCAATTGTGTCAAAGAGGAAATGATTAGGGTTTGGGGGAATATGGTCCGTTTCTAAGATTAAAGACGAGAGATGGAATGGGAGCCGTTAGATCTGTTGATCAACGGCTCCGATTATTTTGGTAATTAGAAATTTAGAAATGATTTAAATGAGAAAAATCGGAGACCGTTGGATTACTTTGATCGGATGATTGAGATTAGATCTCTGGGTGTTTAAATTAAAGAGAAACAGAGATCAATTGTGGGCCGTTGATCTGAGGAACAGATGGCTCAAATTCGTTGTATTTCTTGTGTGAGTGGTGAGGGTGGGTGACGTGGCGCGAGCTGATTGGTGCAAAGAGAGTGGCCTGGATCGCCACGCTGGAAGAGATGGGGATGTTTGGACTGGGTATTTCCGTTTGGGCTTTAGCAATTGGGCTGAAAATGTTTTGAAGAATAGCCATTTTGCATTTGATTTGAGAATTGCAATGGTATCCTTTTTATCTTTAATCCCCTTTTTGAAATTAATTTGAATAGACTTAAAATTTTCCAATAAAATATGGTAAAATTATAACTACTAATTGTTTTAATTAATTATTTATAAAAATACTTTATTTTCTAAATTGCAATAGTAGTTTTGAATTAACTAGAAAATAAAGAGGAAATCATTAATTATAGAACCTACATAATGTATATATAAAAAGTTATGTTAGTTATCTTAAAATAATAAATATATTTATAATTACATAATATTAATATTATGTGATTAACTTTAAAACTAATACTTAATTATTTTGTTAAAAAAAATAAGTATTTATTACTAGAAAACACTTAAAAATATTTATTGTAAATTATTAAGTATAAGTAAATTAATTTTGAAAAGGGAGGGTCAAAATTGGCCATCAACAGTAAGTTTCAAAGAAACTTATTGAGTTTCTAAAGTATTCGCGAAAGTGATTGGTTAGATTGAGACTATCAATAAAGAAAAGATTTAATATCTTATATTATTACAACTTGTAGCGGGGTAATATATATGTGAAAAGCTATCTGCTTTATTCTCCAATTTATACTACACAAAAAAAAGAATGCCAAAATAGTGGAGAAGTTTATAGATATAAACCCAAATCATAATAAACTTGGAGTTTATTAATAATTGCACATGCCATGGTGTAAACCTGAAGTTTATCAATTGATAATTTATCCAGTTGGCATAACTAGTTTAGCCATGTTAATTTAAGTATGTTGTGCAAAAATAAAATAGAATTCACATGGGTAAATATTAAAGAACTAGAAAGTTTTTTTTACGAATTCTCTTATGTTGCTTGTTCTCATTAATTAATAGACCAACTAAAATTGGGTTTGAATCCCATGAATTCTGGAAATATCAAAAGTGAATATGGGTCCATTCACCTGCAATGTGTACCACTAAGGTGCATCTATGAGATGGTTACATGTATGATTATTATAAACCCGCAACCTGGCGTTTGCGAGCTAACTTGCTCAATAATTTAATTTCGAGCATAATTTTTATATTTTGTATTCAAGACAGTTCATCTTGATAAGTTGGTTTACATTACAGTTGGTTTAGCAAAATAATTTATTGAGTGCCTCCTTAATAGCTAAACTATTGCTTATAAGAACAAAGTTATCTATATCAGTTTGATTTACGTTATATACGAAAGTATATTACATTCTTCCCTCACAAGTGGTTCAAGGTCAGGAACCAAATAAATTCACCTTATTATTATTGAGATGTGTGGTGTATATTTTGACTAACACCTTCCAAGGTTAAAGAAGCAAGTTAGCTTTTCTAAAATGAGGGGAAGACATGATAAATAGTTGAGAAAAAATTACATAGAATAAATTATCATTTGTACATCTAGATCCTCGAATAAGATAATATGAACTTGAATTTCATAAAAGGATAATTCATCTGCAATATATTGCAAAGCATGCCAGACGCATTTGCTGACCCGAAGAAAGTAATTATATTCTCATTGCAAATGTTCCTATTAGAATAAGTCCTAGAAGGACAAAATCTATGGTACGTTTAAAGTATATAGACAAATCGGTTTCAAATAAAATTCTTGATAAATAATATGAGAAAATGATCATAATAAGGAGGCAAGATCGAAATGGATTTTACTCTCGACATCTCCTCTATCTTAATGCTCCAAAACTTTACCGGGAAGGTGTATTCACTATTCCAACCGTGAAAAGTGGGATTTTGTTGATACTGAAGACGATCATGACTGGGGTCGTACAAAACATTCATTGTTGTACAAACCTGGGATCTAGAAGATCACATGACATAATACTTCGTTAAATTTCAAGAGATGTTCAGGTACCTGAAAATATGAATAAAGAGATCTCTATATTATGTCCTTATGAAAAAAAGGAGGTTGGAACCGATATAAAATGTTCGTCGACTACATCTATGATAACGCTAAATACATATGAGGATCTTAAGTATGGAGAAACAATTCAAGTATAATTGGTTCCATATGAATGACATGTAGTTTTGGACCTGCAGTTCAAATGCATGAAAGTATAAAGTCAACAGAGCGTGCAGTCACCTCTATCTATCTTATATGTCTAGCATGACATAAAAATTTGATATGCACCTAAAGTTCATTCATATGGCTTATATGACTTATCTTAGATGACAATCCCTGAAGGATTTAAATTTCTTAAAGCATATATAATTTTTGGTCCTGAAGTACCACATCCTAAGTGCAATTTGTGTGCATATATCTTGCTATAATTCTAAGCATGATAATATGATAGCGAGAATCTCTATGGAGATATTGAAAAGGCTATTCCACGACATTATATGAAGACATCATATATCTATTACAAATGATGATTTCAAGGTGAAACAAATTCATTCAAGTTAATATGGCCGATTTAATTACCAAATCTCTACCAACGGTCTTTTGAAGATGGGCACAAGATTGGAATGCGAAGGCTCAAAGATGTGAATTGATTGTCTCATCAGGGGGAGTTAATACGCGTTATACTCTTTTTCCCTTAAAAGATTTTGTCCCACTAGATTTTTCTATCAAGGTTTTTAACGAGGCAACCAAAAGGCGTATTATTAGACATGTGTACTCTTTTTCCTTCACTAGAAATTTTTTCCGCTGGATTTTATTTTAGTTAAGGTTTAACTGAGGCACATTACCTGTTGAATAGACATTCAAGGGGAGTGTTATAAATATAATAGTACTTAAGGTGAATGTCTATATTTTAGAAAGATTTAGGGTTTGTTACTTTGTGGCTAAGTTATTTTTTCCCTACCTTCCTATACTACATATGAAACTTTATTACCCTTCTTAATCAAGTTTTAACTTAATTACATAGCCATATACAATTTAAAATACAAATTAATTTTAAATGTGTATCCCTTTATATTAGGAATTGAATAAGGAATCAGTTATTTCCCATCCATGTTCTCTCTTTCCTACGCTCTCTCTCTCTCGCTCTCCTGCACTCTCTCTCCTATGATCTCTCACTTTCTCTCTGTCTCTCTCTATCTGTCATTTATATTGCACAATTGGTGTTCAAATTGAAATTGTCAATCAATAACTTAGCAATTTTCTCATTCATGTTGCACAATTGGTGTTCAAATTGAAATTGTCAATCAATAACTTTTGAAGGTGTTTGACTCTCCACCATTGACAGCCATTAAAAAGCTTTTGAAGCTTTGAATTCGAATTTGGGTTTTCAAAAATCATTATTTTCTTGGATAAAGTGTTGTTGCAAACAATTGGGATATTATTTGGAGTTTATATCTCAATTTTGAGGGTGTTTGGTGAAGATTAGACTTGATTTTGGCTGAATTTCAGATTGAAACTCGAACATATAATATAATTGTAGTAAAGTTGTATTATAATTGTATATAAATTGTATTCTGTTGTAGTTATATATATATATTTTGTTTGAATGTTGTATGAAAGTTGAAAAATAGTTATATAATGTATGAATCGTTGTATAAAATTTGTATTTAAGTTATCAATACTATATAAAGTTGTTCATATGTATCAAAATTGTATTAAGAGAGAAAGTTTTGATTGGAATTTCAAAGAGGAAGAAGAACACACCACTTACAAAATATATACAAATCATATACAAAATATATATAAAAGACATATTGTATAAAACTTGTCTAAAAATTATATTTAAGTTGGATATTGTTGTAGATGTATTTTAAATGCTAAAAATAATGTATAAAAGTTGTAAATAAGTTGTAGATTAGTTGTAAATAAGTGTATACTATATAATTAGTTGTATAAAATTTATTTTTAGTTTATATGATGTTGTAGATGTATCAAATTTGTACGAAATTTATTTTTTAATTTGTATGTTGTTGTACCATACAAATTTGTCATCTCTCTGTTCTACTTACGCTTTAACTCACCATTGTAATTCAGGTTGGGTACATGGCTATTGTTGGGTCCTTTCCATTCTTAGAAGAATTGTACCTTTTGTATTTGTGACTCTGAACTTGAACTTCCTATCTTAAATTACTATATATCTTTTCCTTTTTTGTTATTTCTCTTACTCTCATTTCATATACCATTTGCTTGATAAGATACAAATGTTAGCGAATTAGTATATCTAAATTTGACAATAATGGTGCTCTGAGATAGCTAACATAGAAAAAAGATATGAAAGGAGATTCGGTGCATATGCCTTCACAGCAGTTTGGAACAGATCATATGTACATGTCAAATTTACTTCAACCTAAGAATATATATGGGATTAGTTTACTTTGAGCTGAAGCCTCCCACTATATAGTATCTTTTCTTAAACTCTGTCAGAGTCAACAAAAATCTTCTCCTTTTATCATACTAATAGTTTTTACTGATTTGTTCAGTCAAGAACAATGGCATTAAATTAATATGAACATATAGAAGAAAGAAAAAGAAAAAAGATTTGTTGAATGAAAATCATGAATCCTTGGCAGATTTATGAGTCCAACGAGACGCTAATCATGAATAATAATATGGCACGATCTTATGCAAAGTGAAACAGAGTTTGGTGAAGCCGGAATTAACTTTTCAAAAGCTGAGAATATTTACAGAAGCTTTGAAAAAGGACATGGAGAATAGCACAAGTCTGTTCGGGATTAACTTCATATGAAGCGTGGCTTCACTGCCCACAAATTTTGGCTCTCAAAATTTTGGGTGGAGAGAGGCAGTAAAGAATAGAGAAATTGAGGGGGGGGGGGGGGGGGGGGG
>MCJB01018960.1:0-41176 GCA_002018475.1 Nicotiana obtusifolia | reverse complement strand
GGAAAATGGTGTAACTAAATTCCCTAATTTTAGCCACTAATAATGGATTGTATATAATTGATAAGAAAAACTTGTTTAGGGCGGGTAATACACTAATTATGGACAATTTTAGTAAATAATTTTCAAATATTGTATAGGAAAGAAAAAATTCCATAAATAAAGGAGTTCTATTCCATTGTAAATCATCCCAAAATCAATAAGAATTCTCTCTCTACTGTTCTCTGCAATACTCTTCTTCTTCTTTTACTGTTTCATAATCAACTATATTAAAAACATCTAGGCAAAAAAAATAAAAAATTCAATGGATATAGTTGGAATTCGTGAAACATATAGATGAGGCAACATACAAAATTGAGGAAGATTTGAGGTGATTTGAACTAATTGGGTGTCAAAATTTATTACCAATTAACATTCAAAAAGCCTAAGCAAAAGAAAAAATTATTTTTAATGGGTATAATTGAAATTCGTTAAAAACACATAAATGAGGCAATATACAAAATTTGAGGAAGATTGAAAGTGATTTAGAAGTTGAAATCGAGATTAAAATTCCTTGCAACACAGGTATCTAACATGTATATTACATGTATCTTACCAACCTTCCATCAACCGTAATTCTTGGTCCTCTAAGTCTCGGCATCACTGTAAGGCATACTGCCATAGTGAACGAGCTCCAAGATGAGGAATCTTCATTGGTACTGAGGAGAGAGAAGAAACCACAGGGACCTACCTCTAGAAAAGGAAACCAAGATTTTCCGTTGGAAATCCTTCTCCAAAAGTCAAGAAGAGTGATAAGCCAGAGGTTACCATCTTGGTACCCACTATTTTGGAGATATTGCCTAAACAACTGAGCAAGACGGAAGGACAAACCAGGAACCAAAATACGCCTGTTAGTATATATCCTTCTGTTATCCGGTTGGAACATCTTACTACTATCCAGAAGGAATATCACTGGAAGGATGATGTTAGTATACATTCGTATATACTACCCGTTTACTCTCGGGTTTGAATCTGTAATCGGCCAGATTATTAAAGAATTTTGCAGGCATTTCAATGTTTGCTTGACACAAGTAGGTTTGAGCATTTGGAGGCTCATAGCATGCCTTTGCTTTTTGTTAACACTAATCAAAATGGATTTTACTCTCGACATCTCCTCTATCTCGGGAAGGTGTATTCACTATTCCTAACCATGGCAAGCGGGATTTTGTTGATACTGAAGACGATCATGACTGGGGTAGTACAAAACATTCATTGTTGTACAAACCTGGGATCTAGCTCAGCCCAGTTATCATCTGTTCCTAGAGAGGTACAACGACAAGCGTAAGTGCCATTTATAATAATGGAATTACCTTCTTCTTTTTCTGTTCAATTTGACATTTTATCTTTGAATTGCAATTGTCGTGAAAATGTTCAGAGAAGTCTCTAAACTTAAAGAATGGGTGGAGAAGATATTATCCTCTTCTTCTATGGGATTGAGGACTTGGAAGCCTATTTTCGAGATCTCCGGCTGGAAAGCTAAGCACCACAATACATTTTCGAACTAACTTATATCATTTCATTCGATCTTTATCTCATATTCCTTCTACTACTATAGGTCTCTAGCTAAGGAAGAATCAACCTCGGGATTCGGAGATTGACGAAGCTCAAGACCGAATCTTGAAGCTGACAGTTTTGAAGCAAAAGAAGAACGGAACGTCAAGATTCATTCAGGAAAATGACCTTGCCAGTCCTCTAAAAAAAGAGATCAGGCAAAAGAAGAAAGAACAGCCCAAGGTTGATCAAAGTAGTCCCCAAGTCAATCCCTAGACTGCTCAATTTGTAGGTCTCTAGCCAAAGAAAACTCAACCTCGGGTTTCGAAGATTGATGAAGCTCAAGACCAAATCTTAAAGCTGGCTGCTTTAAAGCAAAAGAAGAACGGAACATCAAGTTCCATTTAGGAAGACGACCTTGCCAACCCTCTGAAAAAGAAGAAATTTGACAAGAAGAAAAATGAACAGTCCAGGGTTGATCAGAGCAATTCCCAAGTTAATTCCTAGACCGCTCAATTATTTGGGACCACCACTACGTTAGCTAAACAACCCGAATATTTGACTTCTCGAGTTGTTCCAATCTACAGGAGTACAAAAACTTTATCTTCCATTTTCATCTTCTACAAATTGATTCCAGAGAGGGCCATATTTTCTCTTCTTTTGCTTGACCGAGTTGTCGCAGGCCTATGTTGAGTTTGTGAGTTATTACCTTCGATAGAATACTTGTCATATTAGCATGGGACCAAGTAAAACAATCTGCATTAGCTTGTAAAAATTCAGTCAACTTACTTTGAGTTCGAGATCAAGTCTCAACCAATATAAACCTTTCTTTTTGAGAAGTCGATGAAGAGCATGACTACTTCTAATATTGATTTGGTGGCATCCGTTTCTGCTGGCTCAACAATCATATCTGGAATATCCGATTGTTCATCAACACTCAAGCTTTCTTCAATAAGTGATCTGTAGCTCCCTGCCCCGATTGCTTTAATTGCTATTCAGCACCTCCATCTTTATCAAGCCTATTTGCGACAACTATCGAGTTTATCTCCCGGACTACTCTTTGATCTCTTTCAATTTTCCTGATTCCCGTTTGGATAGAAACTTGATGACTTGATGTAAAGTAGATGACATTGCATACACATCATGAGTTCAATGCCTTTTTAGAATGATATTGTGTGCCATATATGTGACTACTACCTGAAATGGGGTGCCTTCCTTGAATATACTCTTTATTTACTTTAATTTAGTTGTTGTATTATATAAACTTTGATTTGCATGTTTAAAAAATCTTATGAATAAAGTATTATTTTAATAAAATATAAGAATCTTAATACGACTCGATCGGTCGTTTTGTGTAATTGCGCCCTGTTACCCCTTTTATTGCTTCACACTTATGTGTTTATGTCTTTATGACTTGCGGGGTTGATTAGTTTTGTTCCGGCAAGCTTTCGAGTTGATTTGGACCCTTAATTCGAGACCTAGAAGTTTAAATTTAAAAATATTGACCAAACTTTGACTTTGCAAAAACGACCCCGAAACTGTGTATTTATGACTCTGATAGCTTTGTATCGTGATTTCGGACTTGGCGTATTCCGGGAATTGATTTTGGAAGTCCATAGGTTGATTTGTGTCAATTTGCCGAAATTTGACAATTTTAAATTGAAACGTTTGATCGTAGGTTGACTTTAAGCTACCAAGCTCGAAATTTGATTTTGGGAGTTGGAATAGGTCCGTAATTGTATTTAAGAACTTGTCTGCAAAATTTGGTGTCGTTGGGAGTTGATTTGATAGGAATCGGACGCTTAGTTGAATTTTAGAAGTTCTTGAAAATTTCTTTGAAATTCTTGCGTTTTAGAGCTCAATTCGTAGTTTTAGATGTTATTTTTGTTTTGATCGCACGAGCGAGTGTGTGTCACCATGGACTTCGTTGTTGGGCTTCCACAGGCTTAGAGGAAGTTTGATGATGTATGGGTGATTGTGGACAGGTTGACCAAGTCGGCTCATTACATTCTAGTAGTAAGTACCTATTCTTCAGAGAAGCTGGCTCAGGTTTATATCCGCGAGATTGTCCGACTTTATGGCGTATCAGTATCTATCATCTTTGATGGGGTGCACAGTTTACATCGCGTTTCTGGAAGGCTGTATAGCGTGAGCTAGGCACACGGGTTGAGTTGAGTACAATATTTCACCCTCAGACGAACAAACAGTTCGAGTGCACTATTCAGATATTAGAGGATATGCTTCGCGCCTATGTTATGGATTTCGGTTGCTCGAGATCAGTTCTTGCCACTTGCGGAGTTCGCCTACAACAACAGCTACTAGTCGAGTATCCAGATGGCTCCATATGAAGCTCTATATGGGAGACCGTGTCGTTCTCCAGCTGGGTGGTTTAAGCGGGGAGAGGCTAAGTTATTAGGCACGGATCTAGTTCGAGATGCTTTGGAGAAGGTCAAGATGATCCAGAACAATCTCTCTACCACAGTTCCAGAATATTTTGCCAATTTCTTGAACTTGACTACCTTGACCCTCGGATCTTGTAGTTTGCGGGGAACATTTCTTGAAAAGATCTTTCACTTACAAGTTCTAGAGATTTTGATATTGCCAGATAATAAGTTGCTTAGTGGCAATATGGTGCTCTCAAACGCACACGCAAGTGTACATGGTCGTACAAGTAATATAGGATTGTAAGTTCATATATCGTACCCACGGGACTTGTGATTAACTATCAACTAAATTAAACCCAAATAATTAATCTATTCAAGCGAATCCTAAAGTATGAATATTTAACTAAAACTAATCTGGAGTAACAAACTAAGAGATTAAGAGAACAAGTTGCAAGCTTAGAGAGAAAATCAAGGGGAGAAAATATTCTAGAGCTATGGGTTAGCTAACAATCCCGTTGAGTCTTCCACTTAAATTGTCTAATTAATTTATCTAGTTTATTGAGTGACAGGGTTAATATTACTCGTGGTATTCTCCCGAAGTACTACTCGCCTATTCAAGCTAACCTAAGGCATATATTTCTATGGAATTAGGATTAACAAGAACACATTAATAATTCCTGTATAATAACCAAGCAAGGCAATTAGGTATATCCTTATCCTAACAGCAAATCTGTTCCCGATACTCATGTTCAAGATCTCGCTCTACTCAATCTTATATGCAATCTATAATTCCCTCTCCCGAGTTTTATTCTAGATTCGTATAGTATCCAATTGGTGATCAATCAATCAAATAATTAAGCGCAAGATTGAATAAATAAACCAATACGATAAAATAACAAGAACAATTCAAGCTTCAAACTACAACGTTCATGTAGCACCCCACAACTCTTAAATGAATACATGAGATTAAAGGAATAAAATAGAAGAAAAACTAGTTGGAATCCTCCTCCCAAGCGTGGTTTGTGGTCTCCCCTCAAAAGTGTCGTGTTCTCCTCCTAAAAATATGTTAGATATCCTCCAAATTAGATTTAGACTTTTTTTTATATGAGTTGGGGGGTATCTAGGGCCAAAAAACCTTATCCCGAGCAAAGTGGGAAAAAAATCCAGTCAGCCAGCGTCCAGGGTAGCGCGTCGCGCCAACCCTGGCACTGGCCTGTTAGCCAAGAAAGTTGGATCTGTAATCTGCGCCACGGGTAGCGCGATGCACTACCCTTTGGACGCTAGAATTCGGCACTTGTCCATTTTTTATCTTTTTTAGCTCCAACTCATGCTCATTTAATCCATTTCATTCATACACACCAAAAATTAGCTCTAACTCATTGCTATAACACATTAAATCCAACAAGAATAGAGCAAAATGTGAGGCGATTCATATTCCAAAATGTGAGGCGATTCATACAAAAATACATGCTTCGGGCCAAACATCACAGTATTCCAAAATTTTCTCGAAATGGATCTTTGAGGACGATATCACTAAGCAACACAAACTTCTCTGGTTCATTACCAGAATCCATTTCGAACCTTCAGAAGTTGTCCAGCTTAGAGCTCTTTGATTGCAATTTCAGTGGACCAATACCTTCCACAATGGCAAACCTTACAAATCTTGTGTATTTAGATTTCTCCTTGAATAACTTCACTGGTTGTATCCCATATTTCCAACCGTCCAAGAAGCTCACCTACTTAGACCTCTCTTGTCATAGTCTGTCTGGTCTCCTCTCTCCAGCTCATTTTGATGGATTCTCAGAGCTTGTCTACATACATTTAGGGAACAACTTACTCAACGGGAGCCTTCCTGCATATATCTTTGAGCTCCCCTCCTTGCACAAGCTTTTCCTTTACAGCAAATCATTTTGTTGGCCAAGTCAACAAATTTCGCAATGCATCCTCCTCTCTGCTGGAAACTATTGATTTGAGCAACAACCATCTGAATGGATCAATTCCCAAGTCCATATTTGAAGTTGAGACCCTTAGGGTCCTCTCTCTTTCTTCCAACTTTTTCAGTGGGACAGTGACAATTGATCTCTTCGGAAGGCTCAGTAACCTTGCAAGACTAGAGCTTTCTTATAATAACTTGACCATTGATACAAGTAGCAGCAATTCGAACTCGTTCACTTTTCCCCAGTTGAGCATATTGAAAGTAGCTTCTTGTCGGTTGCAAAAGTTTCTTGATCTTAAAAACCAGTCAAGGATGATCCACTTAGACCTTTCAGAAAACCAAATTCAGGGGCCAATACCAAATTGGATTTGGGAAATTGGTTATGGAGCACTGGCTCACCTGAATCTTTCCTGCAATCAACTCAAGTACCTGGAACAGCCTTACAATGTTTCTAGCAATCGTGTAGTCTTCGACTTGCACTCCAACCGGCTAAAGGGTGACCTACCAATTCCACCTTCCTTACCATGTATGTGGACTACACGAGAAATAATTTCAGCAGTTCCATCCCACCCTATATTGGAAATTCTCTTTCTCTTGCTTCTTTCTCAACTGCAAATAATAGGCTCACCGGAATAATTCCTGAATCCATATGCAATACCAGCTACATTCAAGTTCTTGATTTGTAATAATGCCTTAAATGGTACAATACCACCATGTCTACTGGAAAATAGTACAACTCTTGGTGTGCTGAATCTAGGGAACAATAGACTCAATGCTACTATACCAGATTCATGTCCAATTCATTGTGCTCTAAAAACTTTAGACCTCAGTGAGAATATCTTACAAGGGCGGCTGTCAAAGTCGCTGGTAAGCTGTGACTTGTTGGAGGGCCTGAATGTCGGAAATAACAGACTTGTTGATAGTTTCCCCTCGATGATGAAGAACTCATCCAGTCTTAGAGTCCTAGTCTTGCGCTCTAATGGATTTTATGGAGATTTTCAGTGCGATGCGACCAGTCATAGCTGGAAAAATATCCAGATCATAGATATAGCTTCCAACTGCAGAATGCTTATCAAATTGGAAAGGAATGATGGTTCGAGATAATTATATGGAGTCAGGATGTAATCACATCCAGTTTAAGTTCCTCCAACTAAGGGATGGAGATGAAGCTTGTGAAAATTGTCAGAATCTACACATCTATTGACTTCTCTTCGAATAGATTTCAAGGGGTGATCCCAGATATGATCGGGAACCTCAGCGCGCTTTATGTTCTCAACCTGTCACTCTCTGAGCTTCCTAGTCACTCTTTTGTTCTCTTCAACATTGTCACGTTCATGAGAAACGAATATTCTGTAACAGTATTACATACCCAATTTTGTTTGTGGAGACTATGTTTCATCAACTCTTACAGGTATGCTAGTACCAACACGAATATGGTATTGAATTTCTATAAGCACCATTACACGGAGAAAGCACTATCACAACCTTGCTAAACAAAGTTTCATCAAAGCAATTAGTTTTAACTGTGTTATGACTTAAAAGTTTCACAGCTCATATTGATATGCATGAAAAACCTAATGGCTATGTAGTCTGTAGTCATGCAATGACACTTTGGCCTGTTATTTCCTTGAATGAATTTTCTATTTGGTTTGACATAAACAAAATTTACACCTGCTAGTAATAAAAGATCTGCATGGTGCATTTTGGGGGCGGGGGGTGCTATCAATTCTTTAGTCCTTGAAAGAGTCAATTACAAGAGGAAGGCTGAAGAAAAAAGATAGGAGAGCCATGCCCGGGAGGCTCACAGTAGAAGAATGATTGGCCAGATCATTTGCTTCACTGAGGAAGAACCCAGTACTTCATCTGGAAAGTCACTTTGATAATTAATGTTGGGTTATTTAGGGTGTTTGTTAACCATAGCAGTACCTGAACTCATTGCAAGTTAAACAAACTCAGCTTTTCACATCAAATTAGAGAATGATTAGATAGAAAATGAAGCAATTCCAACAACATAAACTATAATTCTCGGCTTCATTCAGCGTATCCAAGTATTTCGCTTTACATCCATGTAACTTGACTTGAAGGACTTCAATGACGGTGCAGATCAAATATGTGAAGGTTGAAAACGGGTTAGACAATAAAGGGATAAATATCCAACCCGTCCATACCAAAAACGGGTCAAAACAGGTCGGATGACGGATGATATGAATACCCATATTATCTATTCATATTTTCTGCAAGACTGAAATTTACTACATATTGTGTCAACATCAATTGAATAGATTGACAACATACTAATATTCTGTAAGCAATAATGAACATAAAATCATTTGTAAATTATGATATTGTTATATAATTTTAAGTATCTCAAGGCATCATGACAGAAAATTAGAAAGGAAAGACTGATTTTGATTCTTGTTAATGGGAGTGAGAAATTACCTTATTGGCATTACTCCTGCAAACATTCTCTCTGCAATTCATTCTCCCCGTAACTGCTCAAGTTCGATATCATAGAAGCTAGCTGATCACATTTCTGAGTTCTGACCCGTCATTTACCCATTTTTAGTCACAATCATAAACCACATATGCAAAAGCTAGAGGACTCTATCTAACTGATAGCCTCAATCATAAACAACATATCACCTACACAAGCTATGACAAGCTCCCAAGGCTGGCTAGAGGACTCGCTCAATTGGATAGGTGGGAGATGGCTTCAGTCAGAGTAAGACAACTGAAGGCAATAGAAATTCAATTTGAATTGTGACTTCGATTGGAATGTGGAAGAATGGGTTAATGTACTTTTTGGGGGTTTAATAGTTTGTTGTATGTTTTGTTGGTTGTGCTGTTAACTTTTATGCTGTTAAAACTTATGGCAAAGAGGCTCCGCCCACTTATACTTGTATTCGATTGTTAAGCGGGTAAACAAACTTATAATTTTTCTATTTGAATACCTCAACTTGACGGAATGAATACTAATAAATCACTTTGACCGTTAATTATGTTTTTGTGGCAATGACATAAGTAATGTGGACAAAATGCGTGTCAATCGTGCAGAAAATGCGCATGGATACAATAATCCGACTTAAAATAAATACTAAAATCAAAAGAAAAATTTAAAAATTACAAATGAAAAAGAAAAGGGAAAAATGACCCGTTGCCCTTCAGTACTCACATATCTTCTCCTTCTTCTCTTCACTGGCAACCCCTCCTCGTTTATTTCCTGCCAATCCACCCCTTCTTTTATGCAGTTCTTCTCATTCTTTTTCAAATTCTTTTCATCTCGTTTTTTTATTCTTTCTTAAATATAGTGAGTGGTTTGAGTATAGAAAGGTTATGAGTTTTGAACTTAAGCAAGCAGAGAAAGAGCACCTTGGAGTTTTCGGTCATATTCGATCTAAATGCGTGTTGTTTTACTTATGATTTGGGACTTTTTGGAAAAGAGATGTGGTTATATGGTTGGTCGCCGGCGAACTGGAGGTGGCAGCCATGGGGTTTTCTGGCGGTCAAAACTTCTATCCCTAATTGAATTTAACAAAATTAAGAAGAAAAGTAGGAAAAGGGATAAAGGAAGCCCACCATTTTCTTGAATTTGGGGTTTGGCGAAGGCTTTTCCAGTAGTACGTTCTTTTACTGGTTTGGGGGTTTGGGGGAAAGTAAAAAACAAAATGAATTTTTGATAAATTAATTTTAAAATGAGAACCATAAATAACACATGTCAAGCAATAAATAATCTAATGTCAGCGCAATTGATATACATACTCGATTGAATGTGTGTTTAGTATTCATTCTGTCAATTACCGGCTTGACGGGTGCAAATTTAAGCGGCCAGAGACCGTTTTGCCAAACTTTTTTATATGCTCTCGGTACACGAGAACGAGAGATTAAGGAATTTTAGACTGTCACTAAAATAATAAAAAATAATATGTTTAAAAAGATGAAAAAGAGTCAAAAATATTCCTTTACTATCATAAAATGTTTAAAAATATCATTTATTATACTATTTGGCTATCTTAGACACTACGGTTATGCTTTGGATCAATATTGCCTCTATTGTTCTTCATTGAGAATCCGGTATTTAACTAAGAAATCTTCCTTTATCTCTTCCTCTTGAAACTCGAATTTGGAAGTTGGGTTCGGAAATCTTGTCACTGCTTTGGGGATTAGTAGGTCATCGTTGCCAAGCTTAGAACTTCGATTCTTGGTTGGCATTTTCGGAGGTCTAAGGTTTGTTTGTTCTTAATCTGATTAAGAAAATTGTTGAAAACCCTTTGAAATCTGGACTTATAAGTGAATCTGTAAAACGCGATTGATGAGTCGAAGTTCTCAAATATGAAAATTCATCGAAATTGTGACTCAAATCAATTGGGTGTACGAATTTCTTTTGGAAAATACCTTGTGAAGCTTGTACTGATATTGATTTCGTTTGGAGAGGATTCGAACACCATAGGTTGTTGGGTCTCTTGGAAACTTGAATTTGAATTTAACAAAAAAAAAAAAACTATCAGAATTGAATTTTGAAGACCTCAGCTAAATTGTAAGCGAAGACAGATAAATATTATTGAACCCGAAACAAAAAGAACCCAACAATTGAAAAATTTGAAGAACCCTAATTTTTTGTGAGAGAGGGCCTGATAAAGACAAGTATGATGAAATTAGGGTGTTAAAATAGATCGGGATGTTTTTTGAGTGGGGATGGTTAGGGTCGGTTTCGGATCAACCGTGGGGCGGGTATAATTCGTGGGTGTTTTAGTTATGGATACTTTCTTTTAATGAGGCGATGACACGTATTCTGTCGTTAAAAATAGGGACAATATTGATTCAAAGTATAACGGTAGTGTTTGAAACAGTCAAATAGTATAATAAATGTTATTTTTAAACAATTTACAATAGTAAAGATGTATTTTTGACCCTTTTCCATAAAAAAAAAGGACCAAGAACAATAGTTAACTAAGATGTTATGTATAATCGGCAATCTTAAAATGTTATACCTAAATAGAAGCATAATCTGCAAAGTTAAAATGTTTAGATGTTAAAACAACTAATTTTAAAGTAATTGTCTGCATGACAGTTAGTTTTGAATATAATGTTAGTTTGAAATATGATGTTAAAACAAAGATTAAGTAAATTTATCCCAAGAAATGAATTTGTTGAAATAGTAGCATTTAGCTTAGTCAAAGAATGTAAGTTTAAACACCTATCTTTTTTGGCATGCGCTTGTATTTACCATAGATGCTCAGTCCATTTCTACTTGCTTTTTGTAGACAGCCCACTATGCCTATTCATTCTAAGACTATCTGTTGTGCTTATTCATTAGAAATAGTAGTATTTTTGCATCACCCAGGGAATGGATATATCACTGACCCAAAATCACAATTAATCGGAATCATGATAGCACCTAACAACGCTTGATAAGCAAGCTAACATACAACTGATAAATAAGAAGAACTGTTATAAAAGACTGACAAGAGAATCACAACATAATGTAAAGGAAATTCTAAACTAAACATAATAAGATTAAGTAGGCATGTAGACATAAAAATTATAATTTTTGAAAAAAGTAGTATTTAGAGTTAAGTTGAAAAATGGTATTTGGAATTTGAAATTATGTCATGTATTTCACTTGAAAAACAATTACAACTTTGTGAGTGGAAAAACAAAACTTTCTAAAAATTTTGAAAAAGTAATTTTTTTGAAAAACACATTTTCGAAATATTTTAAAACACCTAAAAATTTTCATGGACAAACACATTTTTGAAAAAAAAAAAAATCGAAAAAAGTAAAAGAATATCTATGGACAAACGTGTCCTGATCCAACAACTACGCGAATCATCCCAAGATGTGGAGTTACAAGTATATGAGCTTCTATAATTTACTACATACACTGTTTTGAAAGAAAGTACAACACTGTCCGAATAATGAAAATAATAAAATGGAAAATAAGAAGATGACTCAAGGCCTGCGAGCGGAATGTAGCTCTACCTTGAATCACATGTCCAGTATCATCTAAGCACCTCTCGGGATTCTGCTGGTACCTATATCTGGATCTGCACAAGAAGTGCAGAAATATAGTATGAGTACAACCAACCCAATGTACTCAGTAAGTGTCAAGCTTAACCCCGACAAGGTAGTAACAAGGCTAAGACAAGACACCAACTATAAACCTATGCAGTTATATATCAAGAAGTAACAAAAATAATAAATAAAAAATCAAATATAATAACGAGATAGAGACGTGTAAAGGGGACAATAAACGGAAATGATGAGTAAAGAAACAACAAGTAAACCTCTTTTTCAAAGTAAATAACGAAACCACCAAGTCAAGTTCACATTCGAAGTATCAAGATAAATTGCAATGTGATCAACAAATTGGCACGACATCATTCTTCGTTCTTCTACTCTCATCCTCACGTAATACTCTAAAAGCAAGTGCATGGCATCACCCTTCGTGCTTTTACTCTCATCCTCAAAATGATAACAATAATAAAGCAAGTACACGGCATCACCCTTCGTGCTTTTACTTTCTTCCTCACATAATAAATTAAAAGCAAGTGCACGACATCATCCTTCATGTTTTATCCTCACATTCACTCAAGCAATGATATCAATATGCAAATAAGGCCCGACAACACTCATCGTACTTTTCACTCTTCCTCAGCAAGCAATCACAACAACACAATACCAAGCAGGTGGGAAGCAAATTCAACTTCAACAATAGTATTTGAACCCAACTCGTTATATGAGAATCATTCAATAATTAGTGCCAACAACCAATTAATAATTTCACGATCTCAACACCCAATATAACAACAATCAAAGAATTAACAATCTATCTAAAGCATGGAAGACATAATACACAAGATAACATGGTACAAGTAAGGCTAATTTCACCCACATGCTTATCCCATGGCCAACACATATACACTCGTCACCTTGCATATACGTCACCCCGACACATAATTCACATAGCAAATAGACTCGATTCTACCTTATTTCCCTCAAATCTAGGTTAACCAAGATATTTACCTCTTTTCAGAACACTAGCAACAATCCAACACGACTTTTTCTTTAGAACAAGCCTCTAAACCAATCGAATCTAGTCAAATATCGTTCAAGTAATTCAAAACAAGTTTTAAAAACTACCCACGGATGAAAAATGTTCAATCTTTAACATAATTGGAAAAGTCAACAAAAAGCCAACGTGGATACACATGGTCAAAATCCAAGATTAAGACCAAATCCTATTACTCATTTACCCCCAAGCCCGGATATGTGATTTGTTTCGAGATCGGACCTCAATTCAAAGTCTAAATCTCAATTTTATAAAATTCCTAAATTCTATCCAAAATCCTCAATTTCTACTTTGAAATTCATAGATTTGATGATGAAATTCATGAAAAGTAATTGAAATCGAGTGTAAACAAGTTAAAGTTACTATCCAATAAAATTTGGAAGAAATTGCTCTTTAAAAATTATCTCTATGGAGTTTAGGGTTCAAAAATGGTGTAAAATAAGCTAAGTCTTGAAATCCCCACAATTTACTCAGCTGCAGATATCGAAATTACGAACTCTTGTTGGCAGCTGCAATATTCGAAAAAGCAAACAGCCTATGAGCATCAGTTGTCGCATTTATGACACATACCTCGCATTTGCAAAATTACCCACCAATCGCAAAAGCGATAATGCCTTCACATTTGTGAAGGCTGCCCAATCCAGTCCCCAGTCGCAATTGCGATAGTGCCATCGCAAAAGCAATGCCCTCCAGATCGCAAATAAGACAGCCACTTCGCAAAAGCAAAGATCACAGTCCCCTATACAGTCATCGCATTTGCGATCCTGGCTGCGCAAAAGTGGGGCTTGCAATTGCAAACAGTTCATAGCAATTGCGAGACCTGCAGACTGTGAAAACCAGCATAAGCATCAGCTATTCAAAACCAACCAAATGCATCCATAACTCACTCGAGCTCATCGGGCTCCAATTGAACATCCACACAAGTGTAATAGCATCAAGCAAACTCGCTCACTATCTCAAATCATTAGAAAAACATCAAACATCAAGAATTGGTCATCAAAATACAAGATTTTCAAGTTTAAAACTCAAATTTTTAATTTTTCACATAATGCACTGAAATGGCCTCGGGTCACCAGGGACCCCAACCAAACATGCGTACAGGGCCAAGGCAGCCTTGAGCTTCTGAAAGCTCGCCGCACACTCATCGGACCATCTGAAAAGAGCACCCTTCTGGGTTAACTTGGTCAATGGGGACGAGATAGATGAAAACCCCTTCACGAACCGGCGATAGTAACCCCCAAGCCCAAAAAGCTCCGAATCTCTATAGCTGAAGTAGGTCTAGACCAGTTCCGAACTACCTCAATCTTCTTAAGATCCACCTTGATACCCTAAGAAGACACAACACGACCCAAAAGGCAACCGAGTCTAACCAGAACTCACACTTTGATAACTTGGCATATAGCTGACGATCCTTCAAAATCTGGAGCATAATCTGTAGGTGCTACTCATTCTCCTCTCTACTACTAGAGTAAACCAGAATATCATCAATAAAAGACAATCATGAGTAAATCCAAATAAGGCTTGAAAACTCGGTTCATCAAATCCATGAAGACTACTGGATTATTAGTCAAGACAAATGACATCACCAAGAACTCGTAGTGATCATATTGAGTCCTAAAAGTTGTCTTAGGGACATCTGATGCCCTAATCTTCACCTGATGGTAGCCAGATCTCAAATACATCTTGGAAAACATCTTGTCACCCTAAAGCTGGTCAAATGAGTCATCAATCCTAGGCAACATATACTTGTTCTTGATAGTGACCTTGTTTAACTGTCAATAATCTATGCACATCCTTATCGATCCGTCATTTTTCTTAACAAACAACATCAGCGCGCCCTAAGGTGAAATGCTCGGTCTAATGAATCCCTTGTCAAAAAAATCTTGTATCTGATCCTTCAATTCTTTCAATTCAATTGGAGCCATACGGTACGATAGAATAGAAATAGATTGAGTGCCCGGAACCAAATCAATACAAAAGTTGATATCCTTGTCAGGTGGCATACTCGTAAAATCTATAGGAAACACCTCAGGAAACTCACTCACAACTGGTATCGAATCTATATAAGGAACCTCCACACTATAATCACAATATATAAGCCAAATACGTCAAACACCCCTTCTCGACCATACGTTTAGCCTTCAAATATGAAACCACCTTGCTAGTGGAGTGACCGAGAGTCCCTCTCCACTCTAATCTAGGCAACCCCGGCATAGGTAAAGTCATAGTCTTAACATGACAATCCAAGATAGCATGATACGGGGACAACCAATCCATACCAGGAGTGACCTCAAAATACACCATATTCAACAACAAAAGATCAACTCCAATATCAAAACCATTAATAGTGACAACATAAGATCTATATGCCCGATAACATACTCAGATGCAAAGCAAAATATGAAGACACATAAGAATATGTAGAACCCAAATCAAACAACACGGAAGTATCTATATGATAGACTGAGACAATACATGTAATAACTACATCAAATGACTCTGTCTTGGGTCAAGTTGGAAATGCATAACAACGGAGCTGAGCCCTGCCAATCTGTCCTCTACATCTTGGACGGCCTCCTACTGACTGGCCTCCACCTCTAACTGTATAACCCACCACCTCGGGTTACCTGACTCCTGCCTCTAACTGGCTATACAGGTGGGGGAGCCATCAGTGCTGAAATCATGGCACTAGTACCCTATTGTGACATACTGCTCTGTGACCTGGGGTAAAACTTCGCGACATGCCTCAGATCCTCACAAGTATAACAAGTCCTCACTGACGTGACTGCTAAACCTGAAACTGCCCATGTCGACCTGAATAGCCACAGTAATAACTATGCATTAGAGGTGCACTAACCAGAGCTAAAGGTGCACTGTATGCTAGTTGTTGTGGACGAGATCCATAAGTATTATAGCTGCCTAAAGCACCATGGTTGACCTGTAGAGCTAATTGAACTAGCCTGATAGAATAGCCTCTACCAAAAGAACCCCTACCTCAAGACGAGGCACCACTGAATCCTCCAAAATGACGGGCCCTCTTATTAGAGGTCGTCTCCCTAACCTGGCCCCTGATGCGCTTGATCCTCCTAACGATCTCCACAACCCGAGTAAAAGAAATCTCATCCTCGGTCTCTCTGGCCATCTGATGTATGATGTCATAGGTAAGACCATCTATAAACCTCTGCACCTTCTCTCTCTCAATAGGGATTGGGATAGCTGCATGGCGTGACAATCCACAAACCTAGTCTCATACTGAGAAACGGTCATACTACCTTGATGAAGGCACTTGAACTGATTGTGGAACTCCTCTTTCTGAGTAAAGGGAATAAAATTCTCTAAGAACAACTATGAGAACTGAGCCCATGTGAGAGAAGGTGAACCTGCTGGCCTGCCCTGTGCATGCACCTGCCACCACCTCTTGGCAGGACCATGCATCTGAAATACTGTGAAGTCAAATTCGCTGGACTTCACTTTACCTATGTTGTGCAATATATTATGGCTACAGTCTAAAAAATCCCAGGGATCCTCAAGTAAGTCCTTGTTATGTTATGGGACTTCTTGCTATGTTCGGACGGAGTCCCGAAGGGCTCGGGTGTGTTTCAAATTGATTTCAGACCATTTTGGAGTTTGCATGCACTGCCGGTTTCTTCTGTTATCTGATGCCCCTATTGTTCTTCGCGATCGTGGTTGGAGTTGTTTATCGCGAACGCGACAGGTGGTATGCGATCGCGAAGGTGTGAGTTGTTTATGGTACGCGTTCGCGAAGTATTGACTCAGATGTGGACCGCGTTTGCGATGGTTGTTACGCAAACGCGAAGTTTAATTTTGGTGGCAGTCGCGTCTGTGCTTCACGATCGCGAAGGGATTTCCCTGATTGCGATGAGTATTTTTGTTCAGTGGTTTTTCGAACCTTGAGTTATTTTATCAAATTTTGAGTTGGGGAGCTCGGATTTGTGTAATTCTGGAGGCGATATTCCCTACATGGATTGAGGTAAGTGTTTTCTACTCAGTTTTGATTTTGTTTCATGAATCTATCTTTGATTTTGGCATTTCGACTGTGATTTAAAGAGAAACTGGGAGGTTTTGCCTAAATTTTCCTAAAGTGAATTTTTGGGTTTTGAACATCGATTCGGAGTTGGATTTAAGTGAAATTAGTTTGGTTGGACTCGTACTTGAACGGGTTATCGGATTTTGTGGGTTTTATCGGGTCCCGAGGTGCGGGCTCAGTTTTGAATTTTTGGTTGACTTTAAGTATTGATTAAAGATTCAACCTTTTATCATCACGTTTGCTTCCTATGGCATTATTTGATGATTTTGAGTTACTTTTGGCTAATTCTGAGCCATTCGGAGGTCGATTTGAGCGGGTTGGTGCTTCTAGTGTATCGATTTGGCGTGTTTGAGGTAAGTGTCTTTCCTAACTTTGTTGGAGGAATTTTTTTTACTAATTGATATTGTTTGCTACATGCGAGGGGTGATGCATATATGAGGTGATGAGTGTATATGCATGTGCCAAGGTTAATCATGATCATGGGTAAATATTATTTGTGCCCTTGTAGAATTATGTGACCTTCTTGTTTCATGCCTTACTTGACTTCTAGATTACTAAGAATATGAAGTTAAATGCTAGAAACCATGATTTAGCTTATTATAATTTGATTAAAATTTGACGGACTGTTGTGAAATTATTGAAGTGCTAAATTCGGTCATCATTACTTAATCACAAATACATCGTTATGACCGTTATTCTTGAGATATTGGATTCTATACTTGAGTTGGCGATCATTTTTGAGATTTCTTGAAATACTTGAAAAATAAGGTTCTTGAGGTTTGTTGAATTGTTATTGGCTTGAAAGCCGTGATTGATGTTCATTTGGAATATTCGATTAATCACTCTCCTTGATGTTATTCATGCTTCCTACCGTGCTTGTTATTGATATACATGCGCTTGGTGAGGAAGAGTTTAAAGCACGAAGGGTGATGCCGTGCCATTTCATTTACATTACCATGTTATGATGAGATTAAAAGGACAAAGGGTGATGCCGTGCCATTTCACTTATATTATAATGTGAGGATGAGAGTAAAAGTACGAAAGGTGATGTCGTGCCATAATTTTTATATTATCATGTGTTTATAGCACCAAGGGTGTTTCCGTGCACGCGAGGACGATAGACATGCATTATGTTGTGATATCTTTTCCTTGTGTATACATTCATTCCTTTATCTTGAGTTGTTCTGTTGCACATATGTTTTCTATGTGACTTGTCGTTATTGTTCTGTCTTTGTCCTCTATCTCAATTGTTGTTATGTTGTCCATGCCTTCTATCTGTTTAACTTGTAAATATGATGATTTCCTTCTTGTTTGTCGTATCTACATCTATGTCGTTTCTCATTTGTTGCACTTTTGTACAAGCCTTCTTCCATGTTACTTATCCGTGCCTTCTATTTGTTTAGCTTATAAAGATCATGCTTTTCTTCATGTTTGTTATATCTCTATCTAAGCTTCTACCTTGTTAGTTATTCATTCTTTCTATTTGTTTAGCTTTATAAAGATCATGCTTTCCTTCATGGTTGTTATATCTATATCTAAGCCTTCTACCATGTTAGCTAGTGAAATTTATGTTCCTCTATCTTAAATGCTATCATTACTTCTATGCCTCCTATCTAGTTTGTTACTGTTGCCCATATGCACTGAGTTGTTCGTTATTGCTACCTGTGTATCTCCCTCTTTATTGTTATTGTTATTGGCATTTCTTTCACCTAGTTGGTACTGTTATACGTATGCTTGGTGAGGAAGAGATAAGTGCACGAAGGGTGTTGCGGTGCCAATTGATTTGACTTATATGCATATATTTGGTGAGGATAGGGTAAATGAAGGGTGTTGTCGTGCCATCTGATTTAATATCTTGACTACATTTATCACACTATCAAAGCTATGAATTTACTACCGTGGTTTGTTGGTTATCGCTTTAAGGAAATGATTGGTCGTGATATTGAGGAATATTGACCGTGATTTCTTCTAGTAATCATTTACTGCTTAGCATATTTGTTTCTCGTACTTTTTTCTATTATGTTCTAGTATTGTTCTATTGCTAGTCTTCTGCACATGTTATATCAGTGAGTATCTTTAAACTAAAAAGCCTCGTCACTATTTCACGGAGGTTAGACAAGATACTTACTGGGTACATGGGGTCGGTTGTACTCACACTACACTTCTGCACCTTGCATGCTGATTTTGGAGCTGGAGTTGCTGTGTTAGGCGGGAGCTGGCATCGAAGATATACCTGCATTCCATCTATAGCTTCCCCTTGTCCTTGGTAGCTTTAGATTTTGTTAATCTATTTATGTAGACTTTGAACATATGATGTATTTTTTTCGTACCAACCTTTTTTGAAATTCTAAGTTGTAGAAGCTTATGATTAGTATTACCAGTCCTTGAGATGTTGTATGGAATCCTGATATATCATTTGTTGATCACTTTTATTTTATTAGAATTGTGTCTACTGTTAATTGGCTGACCTAGCGGGTTGGGTTAGGTGCTATCATAACTTGTGGATTTTGGGTCTTGATAAGTTGGTATTAGAGCACTAGGTTGTTAGGTTCTACGAATCATGAACAAATGTCTAGTAGAGTCTTGAAGATCGGTAAGATGACGTCCATACCTATCTTCGAGAGTCTATAAGGCATTTAGGAAAATTTTCCTTCTTTCTTTCCTGATCGTGCGACCTTGTTTTCAGCTTGAAATCCATGATTTTGATTCTTCCTATTTGATCATGTGCGATGTTGCGCATCGGTATCAGTTATGCGCCAACAGTGTGATGTCGTGGACGGATTACAAAGGGATATGGATTCTTGATCATCATCGTGATGAGTTGTCTAGTCTTGGGAGCAGATGCAGAGATAGATATTTCAATCGTTCATTAGTGGTACGAAGCAGATTCTGGTGTCTGGTTGGTAAGCACTGTTGATGACCAATTTTGACCATCCTTCTTAAAATTAATTTACTTGTACTTAATAATTTACAATAAATATTTTGGAAGTATTTGCTATTGACAAATACCTATTTTTTTATAAATTAATTAAGTATTAGTTATGAAATTAATCACCCAATCTTAGTATCATATAGTTACAAATGTACTTACAATTTTAGTATTATTAAAACAATCTTTTGTATACACCAATAGGCTTTATAATTAATTTAACAAATTATTTTCTCAATTATAGTTAAATAAGCTATTGTGTTAATAATTTGGAATTACTGTCATAATTGAGAAGGCAAAATATTTTATAAATAATTGATTACAATAATTAGTAGAATATTTGATAATCATAATTTTACTACATTTTATTGGAAATTAATTAAGTTTAATTAAATTAATTTTAAAGAGGTTAAAGACTAAATGGTTATAATTGCAATTGAATTCCTAAATGCAAATTGGGTATTTTCTAAACCAAAGTTGGCCCAATGCACCAGCCCAATCTGAAAATGACCTAGGTCCCATTCCCCCACTCTCCACTTTGGCAATCCATGCCACTCCCTCTTAAGCCAATTAGATCATGCCACGTTACCCGTCTCTAGCACACACAAAACAAACATAGTTGATCTAGGCCGTCGGTTTCTTAGATTAATGGCCCACGATTTTTGACTCTATTTTCCCTTTAATTTGAAGCACCTAGTAGATTTAATCATAGACGTTAGATCACAAGAATCCAATAGCCACCAAAATTTCTTCATAAAAACCTTTTAATGCCCGAATATTCAGGGCCGTTGATCTTATTCTATCTCCCTATCTTAAACCTAAAGACAAACCCCAATCCCCAAAATCCTAATCATTTAACATAGACTCGGCCGCCCCAAATTTCCCCTTTCATCTCTATTCCATCTCGCTTGCAAACACATCACTCCCCCAAAACCTTGCACAAATTTGTGCAAGGTCACAAATCAACTAGGTTAAGAACTTCAACGATTGACCTTCTCTCTTCTCAAGTAAAAAAATCATCACTGTTTTCCCTCTGTTTTTTTTTATTCACCGATTATGATCACATCGTCTACTCATCGTCATCTTCCACTCACTATTTGAATTGGTTGAAACCCTAAGTTATTCAGCGGCACTATAAATAGGGTCTTCAATGCTCTCACCTAACAATCATCAACAAGACCTACCAAACCTAACAATAGTCTAAAAATCTTATACGAATTAAGAAGCTAGGCTTCTTTTCTGATTGATTTCTATTTCCTTTTGTTTCCGAGTTTCTTCACTGCTCAAGAGCTTGAAATTTTGGTCTTCATACAGCTATGTTAAAAACCATGTTTGGTCTGCTGCCCTAGAAAAGGTCAATACACTTCCATCCTTTATCTTTTGACTATCTCTATTCAGATATCATGAACATGACGCTATCTTTATTAGTTGTGTTCATTTATAATGTCTGTCATTAGTGTACAAATGTTATTTCTAGTTCATGATGATATGTTGCCAACCCATGGTTATTTTTTATGCTTTTGAGTACCTTTAATCAGCATTAATTAATTTATTATGTGACCTCGATGGCTTTAATTCTGTATCAAACAGCCTATTATTAAGCTACTTAACATGCCTTAATGACTTTTCATATTTGCATAGGCTTCAGGTTTTCTTTTAATGATTTTGCTATGATCTTTATCCCTGCCATACTTTTTCTGCATTTTGTTGTTGAGGTTGTTGTTTGATAATCCTAACTAGAATAAACATGAAAGCTCACAGTTTAATCTTTCATCAGTTAATTGAAGTATGTGGAGTTTAAGTGTTTAAATGCTCTCCTTCTTTGTATAAGTGTTTGTTAACTCTAAGAGCAGCTTTTGAGTCATTACAATGAGAGTCTTATGCATGTGCTTAACTGCTAATCACATCTCTAAGCCTCTTTATGGGGAACGGTTTCACTAAATTAATTAAGTCAACTCCTATAAACACCAAAAATCATTTTTGCATATGTTTGTTATGATCATATTATCTTTCATAAACTAGGTTATAGTCATGAATGTTAACTTTATTTACAAGTTGAGTATAACTACATCATGCTTAGATGTTAATCTTAGTCCATACAGCTGAGTTAAACTTGTTTGGTATAATATCTTCCCTCTCTTTGATCATTAATGGCATTGTTAACATGATTTTACAATGACTCAAACTCATTTTGCTTTAGTAAGACTATGACATTAATTGAAATATCAATATGGATAGTTGAATGAAGGTTCTGTATGTATCTCTGTATATCTCTCATGATTTCATGCTTCTATGCACTATCTTGAAACTGCATACAGTCTTCTCTCTCCCATTTAATCTGAATTGGACCCAGTTTATGAAGTTTAAGAGAAACTCTTTATTGCTACTGTTGGACATAATAGTTTGCTTATTTCATAACAAGATTAATACTCTTATTAAAGGATTAGTTTTATCATCAATTTCGAGGTACAGTAAGACTGATAGTCTGCGATCTCGTTAAGCATTCTTAGATGTTCCCTTTGAATCTGCAAACCTGTGATCATGTTATAAGCTCTGGTTATATTCTGGTAGTTCTAACAGCCCCTATAGAATTTCTAACTATGATTGTTTCCCTGAACCTTTGTTGATACTATCAAAAGTTCCAAGCAGTATTGACCTATGTGTGCAATATTTGAGTTAAACTAATATGTGACTATTCTATTAGGGCAAAGATATCTATATCCCTAAGCTGTTGTAGCTCTAAACTATGTGCTCTTTATCTGTACTAGAGATATGTGATCCTAGTTGTTTGGTTCTTTAGCAATAACATTATAATTGTTCCTGCCTCTATGTGTGTTTGGAAACATGACCTTTAGACGTGTTCAATGTGTGTTTCATTCACTTAGTATTGGAAACATTGTCATGAAAAAATGAAACCATTTTGTGTTGTTCTATTAAGAAAGAGGTATGCTTCTATGGTAGGGTGTGTTATGGTAGTTGGTTTACATTGAAAGAGCCTCATTGGTACTCAAACCTATGGGGAAGAATGAGCCGTTGGTGGTTGAGGGTATTTGGGAGTAGAATTTAACTCTTGGTTGGGCTACTCTCCCGGCACAAGCATTACCCTGGGCCTTGAGACCCTAGGGAACTTTGAAGTGTCGGGGGATTCAAAGGGGCCATCGACTTTGAGCAGAATCCTCTCCTTAGCCCTTAATTCATTGACACTTATTATTCTCTTTGGGTTTAGTGTTTAATGAAAACGAAAGGTGTTCAATGTGGATCATTTGCTATACATAACCACCACATTAGTATAACCTTCTTAGTGTTTAAATACTGTTAGTTATCCTTCTTTTATTCTTTGCTTGCAAGTTCATGTATGAGCATGTATATAGTATTGTCTTTCTAATGACTTTCTCTCTTCTTTTTTCAACATGTACAATGGCTTGGGCCTACTGAGTTCTTAAAGAACTCAGGCCCAAATCCAGCATTGCTATATCTTAGGAGTCCAGAGTCAGTTGTCGTCCTTGTTATTTCTGGGTCTGCCTCTTTGAGGCCCAAAAACCAGAGTCCTTTCTTTCCTTTACTCCTTTATTATTTACTGCTTATACTATGTCATTATCCTTTATTGTGTTCCTATTGTTTTATCTCACATGTATACAATAATTATATATTGGATTGAACGCTTTACTTTATGTCTTAAACTATATAAAACAACTTAGGCAAGCCATAAAGAACCTAGGATTAAAAGAAGCATTACTTAGTAATTAATCCTATATCCGTAAATTATAAGTTGTTTATGTTATTAATCCACTATGCTTTGCTAACTCTTCTTAAAGATTTTTGAAAAAGGCGGCAGTCCCTCTTTTAATAAGAAAACCATAACTGAATCGTGAGTTTATCTTTCTAAAAGGAAATCAACTCCTCTCTAAAATCAGGTGTTGTCGCCCCAAAGAAAGGTTATCAAGCGGTTCTTTCAAGCCAAATATTTAAAGGCCAAGGTATATCTTACGCTTATTTTCATACACCTTCACTAAAGTAATATGAACTTCCATGCTTTAGGAACAAAGTGTTTCAACTTAACTCTTCTTCTCACATATTTTCCTAAATACAAACATCATACATACTCTTTTAAGGATCTTTTCAAGCATATATACACTAACATTATTTTTCAAGACTCCTCTATAAACTCAGACCCATTTAATACACACTTTCTTTATATGTATTATGTCCTAATATACGGTTAGCCTCCTCTTTAAACACTATATAAGCATAGTACAAATAATTAGTCTTAAATCTAGTTTAAGTCCTATGGAGCTACCTCGGTTAGATTTTAAGGGGTACCTAACATCTCCCCCTTAGAAGAACAAGAACCTTACCCATAACCTCAACAGTTAGCAGACTAATAAACAATATGACCTTTAGTAATTAAATAGGTACCCTAGTATACCTTTAAATATTACGTGGCGACTCTCTTTCATCAATAATAGAGAAACCACAAATTGAATCTTGTTTTGACTCGTGCAAAATAGGGTACAATTTGGCACTTAGATTTGTTTGTATATTGCTTTAACTGTATCTAATTTGCAATTACGTGCTTACCCGCCTTACCTGTTCCTTATGCTTGCTTATTATTGTTACACCCTTATTTGTTACCACTTCATATATACAGTTATCACATTTCTTTCTATCGAGTCTTGGTCGTACACTATCACACACGATGGTATGCGAGGGTTGTCTTTTACACCCCTCCGAACCTTCTTTTCAAAACTCTTTAGTTTCAGAGAATGGCTTTGTCAGTTCAACTGACATAACTTCTCGCAGTTTTCAGTCCTTATCAAAAAATAGGAAACACTCTACTCTAGCAAAAATAGGTCATATTGCATAAACCTTAGGTGAGTCGGTCCTTGGCATCGACACACAATTAGGAAATCCACCCTAATGTCAATGGGTCATGCACCCAACGACATGACTTCTGTAGAAAGACGAACAAACCTAACAAGAATCCTAAAGATCCAAAGCAAACACTTACCAAAACCTTTCTTTACCCACTTCAAAAATGGAAATCAACCAAAACATCCCCGAGATCAATATGGTGATGAGAGCTCCACACAAGCTGGAGCAGTGGTGGAAGAATATCCGCCGAGAGCACAGAGATGAGATTCAGACACACCTGGGGGTACTGACCACTTTGCTGAACATCCGAGCTGACAGAGTGCTCACTCGCCCGCTGATTGAGTTCTGAGATCTGGCTAAGGTGGTGTTCAAGTTTGCTGATTGTGAGTTAGTACCAACATTGGAAGAAATTACTAGTTTCGTGGAGCTGCCATTTACAGGGAGGAACCAATACTACCAGTCACTATGCCCAGTTATAGGTTCCTAGATGCTCTAGGTCTAGCTCACAGTTGAAGTTTGGGAAACATCAAGGACGGATGGGTGAGCCTAGATCAGCTGTTCAATATGTTCGAATATCGTGAAAGCTATGAGTGGTACTCGAGGGAATTTCAGTGTGATCAAGCAACGTGGGAGAGTCTCAGGACCATCACTTTCTCACTGGCACTGTTGAGATTGTTGGTCTTCCCACGGTGAAGAGTTCGGATCAATATCAACTTGTTACCCGTGGTTCTGGAGACTTTCCGTGGCAACCTCTAAGCTACTCTAGTATCGATGGTGCTAGCTGAGATTCTAAGGGCTTTGTCTGCATGCGCATGAGGGTATGATTTCTTTAAGGGTTGTAACTTTCTGCTCCAGATCTGGGCCACAAAACATTTCTTCTAGCGTGAGGCCACCATTGACTAATTTGTGGGCATCAACAACATGATCCGCAGTAACAATGAGAGGATGAAACATTGGGTCTCCCCACATAGACAAGAAGAGTGGAAAGAAATGCTGACTAATCTAAGTGGAGAATGGGTCAATTGGAAGCTGTCATGGTTAGGCGGGAGGGAAATCTTAAGGACTTCCTCAGAAATGCTTCATTGAGCTGATAGGACTTGATGGCATCCAACCATACTCACCCTTGCGGGTTCTTAGATTCGGGATGATCTAGGATGTACCTCTATGGACAAGGACAACGCTATATGAGGATGAGTACAACAGACAGATTCCAATACCAAGGATAAGAAGGCTCCAAGAAGAGTGGAACGATCTGGTCACAATGTCGATGGGTCAAATTTCATGGTGCACTCCGGAGTATTATATATAGATCAACGAGGAAGACGAGCTAACCCGACCAAGCAAAGAGGGTATAGCCTGACTGGAGGACGCAGTGGCTGCTTTGCAAATCTACAATGAGATTTTGCCACATTACCTTGTGACTACCTCGATGCACCATCAGGTGGTCCTAGGATCCAGTGATCACATGGTGCCACCTGCTGAAGACGATGACCAAGTAGTGGAGTGCATCCAAATAGAGTCTGGGATAGAAGCGGAGGAAGATCCAGAGGAAGGGTCTGAGTTCAATGATGACAAGAGGGATTTAAAGAAGATCCGGAAAAAGACCCGGAGGAAGAACCAGAAGAAGAAGAGAAGATGGGGAATGATTTTAGGGATGGTTACTAGAAGTTGGTTGATTTCTCTTTCTTTCTCACTTTGTATCTTTATCCCCAGTTTTCTAATTTTTCCCTAAGCGCAAGTTGGTTAAGCCCATGCAGTTATATGAATGCCAGAAATAATGATGCAATCTCTATTCCCGCCTATCTCAATCCAAATATTATTAATGAAAACAAAACTTGCTTCAGATCTGAATATGTCAAGTCTAATTGTTTGTCAAATATTCATGATGTAGGCCCACCTCCGGCAATGAGAGGTCCCACAAATTCTAGGAAAACACGCTTGCCTGAATACGTGAATTAACTGCTCTGTATGATCTTCTGTTTGTATAAATGAAGAAACTAACTTCTATTTCTTTTTCTTGCTTTTTTTCGTTTCTTATTTTATTATTAATCCCAAAAAGAAGCTTTTTTTGTGTCGACCCGAAACTGGCGGAACCACCGTACAACTTAAGATCAAAGGGAAAGATATCTGCTACTGGAAACCCGACCGAATATGCCTTGGTCATAGCTAATAGCCTGGAGCGATCGGGAGAGGTGGACGATACAAGGAATGATGGACACGTGACCAGGATGGCCTAGGAGATGGAGTCTTTAAGGGACAACATATCAAGAACTAGCACATATGGTCGTGACAACGCTCCCTCAACCACATCGTTTTCCTTCTTTGGATTCAATCCTCGACCACTTTCCTTCCACATCACGCCAAACCAATAGCACCCCGACTTTAGTCCCCATCACCCAAATCATACCTCCAGTAACCCCCGCAAATTCGCCAAATCCTCCTATCCATTGCCACAGTACGTTCAAATGCCACAAAACCAACCTATTACCACTAACACAACTCACGCCCCTTCTCGTGACGGAGTCACTTTTACCACTCACCAAAACCAGCACATACCCGTGGCACATACCGCCGCCCATAGCAATATTTTCCTCCTGTATATGCCATTTCTAAACCTACCTTTACAGCATCTGTCACGGTCAGGGTGCCTTATGAGATTAACCAATATGCTGATATGGAAAGAGAATCAAGGTGTAAAGAAGAGGAGTCAATGTTCTGAGCAGTTACAAATCTTGAGAAAATAAATAAAGAACCACTAAGTCGCTCGGGGAAGTGAAAGTTTAGACTACGAGGATCTGTGTATCCATCCTGATGTGGATATGCCAGTAGGTTATAAGCCTCCAAAGTTTGATATCTTCGACGAGACGGGTGATCCCCACGCACATTTGAGAGTATATTGTGAAAAGTTAGTAGGAATGGGAAGGAACGAGAAGCTGAGAATGAAGTTGTTCATAAGAAGCCTGATGGGAGAAGCACTTACCTGGTATACTCGACAAGATCCGCCTAACTGGAGAACATGGCAGGATATGCCAGAAGATTTCATGAATCGCTTTCGATTCAACAGAGACATCACTCCTGATAGGTTCGAACTGGTAAACATGCAAAAGAAGTCGTCTAAGTCATTCCAAGAATATGCACGTTGGTGGAGGCCAGCGGACGCCAAGGCACAACCTCCGTTGGACGACTGCCAATTTACCAAATATTTCATCAGGGCCCAGGAAGGGATATACTTTGAATAAATGATGAGAATAATGGGACAAAAATTCCCCAAACTGGTCAAGATGGGAGACTTCTTAGAAGAAGGTATAAAATCTGGCAAAGTACAATCTATGGTTGCATTGCAAGCAGCCAGCAAAACAATCCAATTAGGGTCAATCGGTAGCGGAAAGAAGAAAAAAGAAGAAGTTTCAGCAGTTGTCCCTTACTATCAACCCAACCCACATCATGGAAAAACTTCTTATTCCCCAAACACCTACGCTCCAATCTACAACACACACCTATAATACCACCCCAACCTCGATATAACCCTCCTTTAGCTCATAACAACCCAAATCTACAATGACCATATGCTCATGTCCAAACTACCACTCATCAAAATTGACCCACCTATGCACCACACCCTCGTCCAAATTTTGAAGAGAGGGGTCCCAGAAATTATACCCCTATTGCTGAGCCTCTGGCCCAATTGTTTGAAAGATTGAGGAGAGTAGGATTGATACATCCAGTAGAAGGAAGGGTTCCTGAGTATCCCTCAAAGTATTTTGATGCAACCAAATGATGTGTGTACCATTTAAATGTACAGGGGCATGATACTGAAGATTATTTTAAGATGAAAAATGAAATTGAAAGACTGATCAAGAGCGGAGCCATTTAGTGCACTCCGACTCCGCCTAATGTGAATTGCACTCCGCTGCCGAATCGCCAGAATCAGCGGTCAACATGATCAACTTGGATGAAGAATATGATTTGAAAGGAACTATTGTCACGATAGGAAATACATAGACCACGAGGATCCCACCTCAAAGGACTTCGATGATCACAGTACAAGTAAGACCCACGGTGATGGATCAGACTTATCAGCGACAACCTGCCATTGCTACAGGGGGCGAAGAGAGTCGGGAATACATAACTGTCCCATGGACATACCAGCAAAAGGGGAAGTCCAAGATGACAGACTCTGCAGCAACCCATGGTATGACTAGGTCAGGGAGATGTTATGCTCCCGAAGATCCAAATCGAGGGAATTTGGGAAGAGAGCAAATTCAAAGACGGAACATAACAGACCCCGAGGCCGCACTGGAAGAGAATGTCGACCAAAGAATACTCCGTGGAAGAGCAGCTTAAGAAAACTCCGTCGCAAATATCAATCATGGACTTGCTGATAAGCTCCGACAGTCATAAAGATGCCCTGATGAAAGTACTAAGTGGGGTAAGTGTGCCAAGCAACACCATCAGTAAGGCATTGGCTGTCACAATCGAGAAAATGGTCGAAGAAAATACGATCACTTTTAGAAGAGACGAGCTTCCTGTCGAAAGCGTGAGTCACAACAAGGCTCTACATATCACTATCAAATGTGGGGACAAGGTGGTGTCTCGAGTACTGGTTGATGGAGGGTCAGGAGTCAACATCAGCACACTCTCTACTCTGCATGAGTTGGGAATCCATATGAGGTAAGTCAAGGAAAGCCATGTGAGGGTAAGGGCTTTTGATGGTTCGCAAAAGGATGTTATTGGAGAAATTTATTTGGCTTTGTAGATTGGACCAGTTGAATTTCCCATATTGTTTCAAGTGATGGATATTTCTTCTTCAGATAATTTGCTGCTGGGAAGACCCTGGATACACATGGCAGGCGTCATCTCATCCACCTTATACCAACACATGAAATTTGAGTAGGGGTGTCAAGAGATCGCGGTCTATAGCGAATGGGCCAATCAGCTTATTTGGAGAACGGAATCATGTTCTTTGAAGGGCTAGATGGAGTTGCTTTTGCAGACACTGAAATGGAAGAGACTGAACAAACCTTGGGAATGCAGTCACCGTATAGATCCAAGATGGCCATAAGGGAGATGATGAAATATGGATACAAACCAGGAACCAGTTTAAGAGCCAGGTCAGACGGGATTACAGAGCCAATTAAACCAAATGGGCAGCAAGGAAGGGCTGGTATAGGATATCAGCCTCCGATGGGAAAAACTCATACCGGTAGCTCCAAGAAAAAGGCTTTTGTGCCAGAGCATGTTTCGGGTACGGGCCAGAGTTCTGCACCAGAAAATGATATCATCGATGGAATGGGATGGCTATGATTGAAGAATTCTTTGAAGGAACTAACATTAAGACACCAACCATTAGGAATGCCGAACTAGGAGAAGAGATGCAGAATTGGACTGCTAGTCCATATTTGCTTTTCTAGGAGTCTTGGTAGTGTGAAATTGCAAAAGTTTTCTTTTGAAACACGGTCAATTAAGGCTTGCACCGTGCTTGTACCCTTTTGACATTTGCCTCTTTTGAATGCTTAGATGTTCCTCTTTTGATGAAATAAAAAGAATCGTTTTCTCAAAATATTGCAACTTTATTTGCCGCTTCATTTATACTTAGTTTTTATTTTTAGTAATCAAAATGATAAAAACCCGCGTTTCGCGATTGTGACTTGTAACGAAACTGTTGAGCGAAATGACCCAGATTATGAGGAATACGACAAGAGTATGATACCGAACAATCTCCCACAAGAGATCGAACAGCTGGACAGTCAAAAAGAGCCTAACCTCGAAGAAACGGAAGTGGTCAATCTCGAAAGCGAAGAAGACATGAAAGAAACTAGAATCAACATTCATCTAAAAGCCGAGCAGAGGGAAAAATTGTCTCCTCCGACAATACATGGATGTGTTTGCATGGTCATATGATGACATGCCTAGATTAAGTACTAAGATTATCTCACATTGACTGCCTACCGATCCCACCAAACCATTGGTCAAGCTAAAATCCAGAAAATTCAAGCCCGATTTGAGTCTGAGGATAAAGGAAGAAGTAACCAGGCAAATAGAGCCGAATGTGGTAAGGTCACCAATTACCCCAGCTGGTTGGGAAATATCATCCTCGTACCCAAGAAAGATAGGAAGATCAGGATATGTGTGGATTACCGAGATCTTAACAAACCTAGTCCAAAGGACGACTTCCCTTTACCAAATATCCACATCCTCATCGACAACTGTGCGAAGCATGAACTACAGTTGTTCGTGGATTATTTTGCTGGATACCACCAGATCTTGATGCATGAGGAAGAAGTAGAAAAACTAGTCTTCACCACACCTTGGGGAGTTTACTTCTACAGAGTCATGTCGTTCGGTCTCAAGAACGCCGGTGTCACTTACATGAGGGCCATGACGACCCTCTTTCACGGCATAATTCACAAGGAGATCGAGGTATATGTGAATGATGTCATCATAAGTCTACAAAGAGTTGAAAACACTTGGATAATTTGAAGAAATTTTCTGAGCGCCTGCGGAGGTATAGTTTAAAATTGAACCCGCCAAAATGCGCGTTCGGAGTCCTTGCTGGAAAATTATTAGGCTTCATCGTAAGTCGAAAAGGGATAGAACTGGACCCATCAAAAATCAAGGCCATTCAGGAGTTGCCACCGCCCAATAGTAAGAAAGATATGTTGAGTTTCCTGGGTAGACTGAATTACATTAGTCGTTTCATAGCCTAGTCCACAGTAATCTGTGAACCTATTTTCAAGTTGCTGAAAAAGAACGCTGCTACAAAATGGATAGAAGAGTGTCAGAAAGCCTTCGACAGAATTAAGGAGTATTTGTCAAATCCACCAGTGTTGGTTCCCCCCAAGCCCGGGAAACCATTGTTACTATAACTATCATTCTTGAATAACGCCTTGAGTTGTATGTTGGGACAGCATGACGAAAATGAGAGAAGGGAGCAGGCCATTCTCTACTTAAGTAAGAAGTTCACACCGTGTGAGGCCAAATACACTTTGATAGAACGCACTTGTTGTGCTCTGACTTGGATCACCTAGAAACTAAGGCACTATATGTCAGCATACACTACGCATCTGATATCTCGGCTCGACCCGCATAAGTACATCTTTCAGAAGCTGATGCCGACCAGAAAGCTAGCTAATGGCAAATTCTCCTCAGCAATGACATTGTGTACGTAACTCAAAAGGCTATCAAGAGGCAAGCTTTAGCCAACCACCTCGCAGAGAATCTAGTGGATGGGGATTACAAGCTGCTCAATACATATTTTCTCGATGAAGAGGTATTATTCACCAAAGAAGATATTGCAGAATCATACCCTGGATGGAGAATGTTTTTCGATGGAGCAGCGAACTTCAAAGGAGTAGGAATTGGAGTGGTCCTAATTTTGGAGTCCAGACAACACTATCCAGCATTAACAAATATAAGATTCACTTGTACCAACAATATGGCTGAATACGAAGCATGCATCCTTGGGATCAAAATGGCAATCGACATGAACATTAAAGAACTTTTGGTCATAGGGGTTTCCAATCTATTGATACACCAAGTCAGAGGGGATGGTCTACCAAAAATGTCAAGATCCTACCATACCTATATTGCGTAAAAGCGTTACGAAAGAAGTTCACAAAGATTTGAGTTTAAGCACGTTCCCACGATTCAGAACGAGTTTGTCGACTCCCTTGCAACTCTAGCGTCCATGATTCAGCATCCAGCCAAGAACTATATCGATCCTATTGAGGTAGAGATCAAGGATCAACATGCTTATTGCTTCCATGTAGTTGAAGAGCCAGATGGTAAACCGTGGTACCACGACATCAAGAGATTTCTCGAAACCAGAGAGTACCCGAAGAATGCTACTAATAGTCAGAGGCGAGCTCTCAGGAGACTGGCGAATCACTTTTTCCTTAACAGGGACATCCTACACAGGAGGACCCCAGACTTGGGTTTGTTGAGATGTGTAGATGCCGCTGGGCGACCAAATTATTGGAAGAAAAACATGCAGGAACATGCGGACCCCGCATGAATGGTTTCACATTAGCCAAGAAGATCTTGAGAGCCAGATACTTTTGGATGACTATGAAAAAGTGATAGTATTCGCTGCATACAGAAGTGTCACCAGTGCCAGATTCACAGGGATTTCATCTGGGTTCCACCAAACTAGTTGAATTGTGATAGGTTCGCCTTGGTCGTTCGTAGCTTGGGGCATGGACGTGATTGGACCTATAGAGTCCGCTACATCAAATGAGCACCGCTTCATCTTGGTAGCCATTGACTACTTCACTAAATAGGTTGAATTATCTACCAAGAAGGCCGTCATGAAGAAGGTAGTGGCGGATTTCATCCAAAACAACATCATCTGCTGATTTGGGATACTTGAGTCAATCATCAGTGATAATGCCACTAACCTCAATAGCGACCTCATGAGAGAAATCTGCGAGAAGTTCAGAATAGTCCACTGTAACTCCATAGCCTATAGACCACAAATGAATGAAGCAGTGGAGGAAGCCAACAAAAATATCAAGAGAATTCTGCGAAAGATAGTGGACAATCACAAACAATGGCACGAGAAACTATCCTTTCCCTTACTCGGTTATCGGATCACCATAAGAACATCCATTGGAGCAAAGCTGTACATGTTAGTATATGGCACCGAAGTTGTGATACCCGCAGAGGTCGAGATACCATCTTTAAGAGTCATTCAAGAGGCCAAAGTGGACGATGCAGAGTGGATACGGGTCAGACAGAAGCAACCCATGCTCATCGACGAGAAAAGAATGGATGCAGTGTGCCATGGTCAGCTATATCAAAATAGGATGACCAATGCATTTAACAAAAGGGTGAAGTCTCACCAGTTCACACCGTGGCAATTGGTTCTGAATAAAATCTTTCCTCACCAGGATGAAGCCAAAGGAAAATTCGCACCAAATTCGCAAGGCCCTTACATGGTTCACTGAGTGTTGTCGGGCGAAGCTCTAGTCTTGGCAGAAATGGATGGAAGAATTAAAATGAAGCCCATCAAGTCATACTCAATCAAGATATACTATGTTTGAAGAAAAATAAAGTTAGGTTTTTCTATAACAGAACTACATTCAACCTTACTTCCCACAAAGGGATACGTAGGCAACCCACGTAGGGTTCAGTTTCTCTCCCTCTTTTATTTTGTAATAGAAGATCCAAATATCATTTTTGTATATTGCTCTGGAACTACGCTGACTTGATTTCCTTTGGAAGGAATACCTAGGCAATCCCCATTGGATTCAGTCGTCTTTTGTAATTAAACTACGTTCTGGCCTGATTCCATTTGGATACATAGGTAGTCCGAGTCAGACACGACCATTTCATTCTTAATCTCATCATTTCTGCATCTATTGTAATTGAACTACGTCTTGACCGGATTCCATTTGGATACTTAGGCTGCTTGAGTCAAGCTCGGTCATCTTTATCATATCGTTATCATCATCCACGAACTACGTTCAGACCTGAATCCATTTTGGATACGTAGGCAACCTGAAAGGGTTCGGTCATAACCTTAGGAAAAATTTTGTAATGCATTAGTTCAAATTAGGACGCATTCGCAACGGCAAGAAGCTGCGTTGTAAAAGCAGCAGGAAGGATCGACATCAATGAGATAGAGTTTTCAAGAAGCGACGCTCGCGTTTGAGAACCTTTCGTAGCATGTCATGGTCTGGAATGACGACATTTGTCTTAAACAAAATTTTTTGAAAAACAAATATCTTATAAAATATAGTAATTTGTTCGATCTACTGAATGTCGTGGCGAGGGCCTTGGCAAAATCGATAATGTGATCGACACAAACAAACCCCCCGCTCCCACTAAGAAATTTTCTTTGAGTGCAGGGTCAACAGGAAGCAAGGAAATGTTGGGACCACACTGGGGCAAATGATGGATTCGCCACTTCCCTAGGATTATCACCACTTTTCCTTATAAATTTTTCTGGTACAACTTAAGCAAATCCTTTGCAGGTATCTCGGAGTCAGACCGCTAATGCGGAAAAGGCCAGAACATCTTGTACAAGACAGACCGTTGGCTTCGCTAATTAAAGACCTGTATATAGCAAACCGCCTACTCGACCAATCGGAGTACCCTGTACAAAACAGTCCGCCAGCTTCACCAATTGAAGTCCTGTATATAGCAAATCATTAGCTCAATCAATCGGAGCGCCCTATACAAAATCAAACGTCGATTTCGCCAATCGGAGCCTTGTATATAGAAAACTGTTCACTCCGTCAATAGAACAATCTGCACTACCGCTCCGTCACAACGGAGACCAGAATAGACACTTGCAAACCTCGTCACCGAAATTCTGCCAATCGATGGCCGCAACTTAGCTTCACAGTCAAGAGTATCTCTTAGGCATGCTTTTCTTTTCCTTTGCTATTATCTTGAATGTTTTGACGTTTTGCTCATACAAATTAAGGCATGATTACGTTTTAAGTCAATCGCTCCTAAGCAGAGATTACTTTATATTTTAGTGCAAAGCTCTCCCAACAACCGGAGACGCACTCTACAAATCAAGCTCTCCCAACAAGCGGAAACACTTTTTAGTGCAAAGCTCTCCCAATAAGCGGAGACACACTCTATAATTCATGTTCTCCCAACAAGCGGAGACACTTTTCCAATGCTCTGACAGCTGCGGAACGATACACAGTTCGGCTAACAAAATTAGTCAAGTTCAAGTATCCCATCATTCCGATCCCAAATAACGGCTCACCGACAGCCAGGCATCATCACTCCTGCTCCATTCATATTACATCTTAATATATTCTGCATTGTAATATATGGGTATGTGTGTGCTTTATTTTTTGCAAGAATGAATACCGCAAGGTGGAACTCTTTATAGGCAGTAAACCAAACTACAACGCTCTGAAGGACAACAAACTCATTAGCGGGCCAAGGATCCAAGTTCAAGCACGAAATGACTAGTGGAACTCTAAATTTTTAGATCCTTCAAGTCAAGCCGTAAAATTCAAGTTATCATGAGTGCACAATCCTTCGTCTTGCTATATCGTCATAATACAATACTGAGGCAATTCTTGCGAGCATCGCTTCCTCAAACTCCTCACTCCAGAATTACATGAGGCCTGATCCTCGTTAAGACCGAGGTATGTAAGCAATTCAAAGCCAAAATTCGGCCCAATTTCCCAAAGATCCTTTCAAAATCTTCCTTAACTCCTGATCCTGCAGATCATAATCTTCGTGTCATTCCTGCAATGTATGTCTAAAGTCGGGACAAAATTGAATTTGGTTTAATTTCTTTGCCCGAAAACTCTTTCATCATCTCCGGTCAAAGAGGGGCAGCTGTTGAAAGCCAATTTTAACCCTCTTTTTTAAAATTAATTTACTTGTACTTAATAATTTACAATAAATATTTTGGAAGTATTTTCTATCGATAAATACCTATTTCTTACAAATTAATAGTATTAGTTTTGAAATTAATCACCTAGTATTAGTATCATATAATTACAAATATACTTACTATTTTAGTATTATTAAAACAATCTTTTGTACACACCACATAGGCTTTATAATTAATTTAACAAATTATTTTCTCAATTTTAATTAAATAGGCTATTGTGTTAATAATTTGAAATTAGTGTCATAATTTAGCAGGCAAAATATTTTATAAATAATTGATTACAATAATTAGTAGAATATTTGATAATTATAATTTTACTACATTTTATTGAAAATTAATTAATTGTAATTAAATTAATTTTAAAGAGATTAAAGACTAAATGTCAATAATTGAATATGCATTCCTAAACACAAATTGACTATTTTCTAAATCAAAATTGGCCCAATGCACCAACCCAATCCGAAAATGAACCACTTCGAATTCCCCCACTCTCCACTTTGGCAATCCATGCCACTCCCTCTTAAGCTAATTAGATCATGCCGTGTCACCCGTCTCCAGCACATACAAAACAAACTCAATTGATCTAGGCCGTCCGTTTCTTAGAACAACGGCCTACGGTTTTTTCCTCTATTTTTTATTTAATTTGAAGCACCTAGTAGATTTAATCATAGCTGTTGGATGACAAGAATCTAACGGCCACTAAAATTTCTTCATAAAAACCTTTTTGTGCCCGAATTTTCAGGCCGTTGATCATCAGATCCGACGGCTCGGATCCCATCTCTCTATCTTAAACCTAAAGACCAACCCCAATCCCCAAAAACCCAAATCATTTCACACAGACTCGGCCGCCCCAAATTTCCCCTTTGCTCTCTATTCCCTCTCGCCTGCGAAGACATCAATCCTTAAAAACCTTGCACAAATTTGTGCAAGGTCACATATCGCCCATGGAATCATTCTTATTTCTCCATAAATACGCGAATATTGCCAGTTCTTTCCCTATTCCATCACTAAATTCGAAATCTCCTAAATCCGAAAACCTAAGATTGACGATGAAACTTCAAATCGTCTGTGTTGCTACTATGGTCTTTCAAATCCATGGCATGCATGGCCGAATCTTCAATGCTCTCACCTAAAAATCACCAACAAGACCTACCAGACCTGACAATAGTCTAAAAATCTCATACGAATTAAGAAGTTAGGCTTCTTTTTTGATTGATGTCTATTTTCTTTTATTTCCGAGTTTCTTCACTGCTCAAGAGCTTGAAAGTTTGGTCTTCATACGGCTAAGTTAAAAACTATGTTTGGTTTTCTACCCTAGAAAAGGTCAGTACACTTCCACCCTTTCTCTTCTGACTATCTCTATTTAAATATCATGAATATGATGCTATCTTTACTAGTTGTGTTCGTTTAATGTTTGTCATTAGTGTACAGATGTTATTTCCACTTCATGATGATATGTTGACCTATGGTCACTTTTTATGCTTTTGAGTACCTTTAATCAACATTTACTAAGTTATTATGTGACCTCGATGGCTTCAATTCTGTATCAAACAGCCTATGTGATTAAGCTACTTAACATGCCTTAATGACTTTTCATATTTGCCTTAATTCTGTCATATTGTTCTCGCATTTTGTTATTGAGATTGTTGTTCAATAATCCTAACTAGAATAAACATGAAAGCTCATGGTTTAATCTTTCATCACTTAATTGACGTATATGGAGTTTAAGTGTTTAAATGCTCTCCTTCTTTGTATAAGAGATTGTTAACTCTAAGAGCAGCTTCTGAGTCATTACTATAAGAGTCTTATGCATATGCTTAAATACTAATCACATCTCTAAGCCTCTTTATGTGGAACTATTTCACTAAAGTAATTAGGTCAACTCCTATAAACACCAAAAACCATTTCTGCATATGTTTGTTATGATCAAATTATCTTTCGTAAACTAGGTTATAGTCATGATGAATGTTAATTGATTTACAAGCTAAGTATAACTACATCATGCTTAGATGTTAATCTTAGTCCATACAGCTGAGTTAAACATGTTTGGTATAATATCATCCCTGTCTTTGACCCTTAATGGCATTGTTAACATGATTATACAATGACTAAAACTCATCCTGGTTTTCTAAGACTATGACATTAATTGAAATATCTATATGTATAATTGAATGAAGGTTCTGTATGTATCTCTATATATCTCTTATGATTTCATGCTTACGTGCACTATCCTGAAACTACATATAGTCTTCTCTCTCCCATTTAATCTGAATTGAACGTTGTCTATGAAGTTTAAGAGAAACTCTTTGTTGCTACTGTTAGACATAATAGTTTGCTTATTTCATTACAGGATTAATACTCTTATAAAAGGATTGGTTTTGTCATCAATTTTGAGGTTGAGATTGATAGTCTGTGATCTCGTTAAGTATTATTAGATGTTCCCTTTGAATCTGCAAACCTGTGATCATGTTATAAGCTCTGGTTATATTTTGGTAGTTCAAACAACCTCTATAAAAGTGCTAACTATGATTTTTTGCCGAACCTTTGTTGATAATTTCAAAAGTTCCAACCAGTATTGACCTACGTGTGCAAGATTTGAGTAAAACAAATTTGTGGTTAGTCTATTAGGGAAAAAGCAACTGTATCCCTAAGCTGTCGTAGCTCTAAACTATATGTTTTTTATCTATCCTAGAGATGTGTGATCCCAGTTGTTTGGTTCTTTAGCAATAACAGTAGAACTGTTCCTACGTCTATGTGTGTTTGGGAACTTGACTTTTAGACATGTTCAATGTGTGTTTCATTCACTTAGTATTGGAAACATAGTTATGAAAAAATGAAATTATTTTGTGTTGTTCTATTAAGAAAGAGGTATGCTTCTGTGGTAGGGTGCGTTATGGTGTATGCTTCTGTGGTAAGGTGTGTTATGGTAGTTGGTTTACATTGAAAGAGCCTCATTGGCACTCAAACCTATAGGGAAAAATGAGTCATTAGTGGTTGAGGGTATTTGGGAGTAGAATTTAACTCTTGGTTTGGCTACTCTCCCCAGCACAAGCATTACCCTTGGCCTCAAGACCTTTGGGAACTTTGAGGTGTCGGAGGATTCAAATGGGGCATCAACATTGAGCAGAATCCTCTCCTTAGCCCTTAATTCATTGACACTTATTATTCTATTTGGGTTTAGTGTTTAATGACAGCGAAAGGTATTCAATGTGGATCATTTGCTATACATAACACCACATTAGTATAACCTTCTTAGTGTTAAAATACTGTTAGGTATCCTTCCTTTATTCTTTGCTTGCAAGTTCATGTATGAGTATGTATATAGTATTGTCTTTATAATGACTTTCTCTTCTTTTTTTTGAACATGTACAATGGCTTAAGCCTGCTGAGTTCTTAAAGAACTCAGGCCCAAATCCAGCATTGCTATATCTTAGGAGTCCAAAGTTAGTTGTCGTCCCTGTTATTTCCGGACCTGCCTCTTTGAGGCCCAAAAACCAGAGTCCTTCCTTTCTTTTACTCCTTTATTGTTTATTGCTTTCGTTATTCTATAGATTTACTATGTCATTATCCTTTATTGTGTTCATGTTGTTTTATCTCACATGTATACAACAATTATATATTGGATTGAATGCTTTACTTTATGTCTTAAACTATATAAAACAAATTTGGCAAGCGTTAAAGAACCTAGGATTAAAAGAAGCATTAGTTAGTAATTAATCCTACATCCGTAAATTATAAGTTTTTTATGTTATTAATCTACTATGCTTTGCTAACTCTTCTTAAAGATTTTTGAAGCTCAAAAGCCTAACAAAAGGCAGCAGTCCCTCTTTCAAAAAGAAAACCAGAACTGAATCGTGAGTTTAACTTTCTATAAGGAAATCAACTCCTCTCTAAAATCAAGGTGATGCCGCCCCAAACAAAGATTTTCAAGCGGTTCTTTCAGGCCAAATATTTAAAGGCCACGGTATATCTTAGGCTTATTTTAATACACCTTCACTAGATTAATATGAACTTCCATGCTTTAGGAACAAAGTATTTTAACTTAACTCTTCTTCTCACATATTTTCCTAAATCAATAGCCAGCCCGTTGGGTGTAGCTTGGCAATAGCCAGCCCCCTTTTTGTAGGAAAACTTTCGTACCTATGATTAAGCTTGCTTTCCTCGAGTCTCTTGCTTTGTTTCTTGTACTGTGGTGCCGTTCCTACGATTAGGCTTGCTTTCACGGAGTCTCTTGCTCTGTTCCTTATACTGTGGTATCAGAGCCAGCCCATCCTTTCGGAGGGAGGAACAGTTTACTAAATATGTCAGAGTCGTTTCCATCTTCGTCTTCCTTAGCTAAAATGAATATGTCCCCTACTCTGTATAAAACCCTTTCCAAAAAATATGACTACCTCTATGAAGTCGATATATTACCCGACGAACAAAAAGTGTCTTCCACCGAACTACCCCTTATAAATCCCTACTCAGCCTTTGCCAAAAAATCCTTTGCACCATGGACCCAAATACGTTCCCTTGTCCAACATAGACCAAAAGGAGTTAAAGAATACGTTGCAGCATCAAAACTTGACCAGCATCCCATCCTCGCCACCAGAAAAGAACAATTTATCACCCTTCAAATTCCAGACGATTTCCCCAGGCAATGGAGAGAGCATGGGTTTACCCATATCCATTTTGGTGCAATCAGAATTGCCTTAACCTATCACGGACGAAAAGGTCATCCGGTGGTAGCTCGCCTTTCTCTTCTCGATACCAGATATTTGGAGTACCAACATGCAAACTTAGGTACTGCCGAAGTCACCTTGAATGCCAGGACTGTTTTCATAACAATCTTTCCAAACTTCAATATGTCCCTCTATGATCCTTACTTAACCGAAGCTCTTAAAATCCAAGTCCAAATCCAAGGAGCCCCTCAAGCCAAAGATTCCATACAAGCTACCCTTCACCACCAAATGGCATGGCGAGTCCAAAATCACGCCATGGATCTCTGTCTTCCCGGAGGAGAAAACGCTCTTCTCCTAAACATAGATGCCACTAAAGGAAATA